>CAIGRT010049722.1:0-11062 GCA_903798405.1 Fraxinus platypoda | reverse complement strand
CTCGGACCCTCCTGCATCATAATGTGACCAAGAAAAAAACTTCGAAATTCTTGTCATATAAACAACATTTCTAGCGTTTGGGACATTTTAATAGAGTTTGCATGAAGGCTTAGCTATAAGTAATATGTGGTAATCTACGTGCAACGTTGTCGAGTCGGACAAGAATTCCAATATTTTAATTTTTTTTCTTACATCGAGTCATTAATCCGTTATATCTATTCACTTTCAAATAATGAAATTAGATGTAGCAAAGAAAGTAGAAATCCTTCTTTTTAGTCGCATTTTAAAGCATATTGAAGTCACTTATTTGCCAAACAACCATTTTAATGTTAACTTTTATATCCAACAAACACAGATAAGTATGGAGATATATAGAAAATTGGGTACAAATTGAAAATATACTACAAAACTTGACTGCAGAAAATTTCATAAGATCAAATCAAATATTACAAAAGAGACTTCAGCTTGAAACATACTAATACAACAAGAATGGATGAGAAATATTCTTGCAAGAAAATATTATCAGGATCTTTCATCAAACCAACTTCAAAATCCCAATAATATTAAAAATATTTATTCATAATATCTAGAGCTCAAATCATATCAGCTGCTATTCTATACTAAGCAAAAGGAACATTTATCTAGCTCGGGAGATATCACTTAAATTCTGAAAGAGAGGCAATGCACGGAAGATGAAGCTCAAAATCTGCGAATGAGTCTATCCTCGAAGTGGAAGGTGCCATCGGCGTGCAACCAAAACCAGACCCATAGTTTTCTTGAGAGACAAATATATCGTTAGTGGTCTTTTCACGCATCATCGGGTCATTTGAGAGATTAGGTGCAACATTTATTCCACAATTAGCATCTTCATTGTAATTTCTGTTTTCGACTTTCGCACTGGAACTTGTGGTAGGATTTTACAGGAAGAAGGAGAGAGAATTGACCTTTTTCAATAGAGATTTCTCATCCAAAACGGTCATACTATGTGTGTCACCAAGTAAATATCGTTTAATGTTTTCCATTACATCCCAAAATTCTGGTGTCTTTTCTGAAGGTAAACATCCAGAAGTTACTTGTTCAGATACACAGCTTCCAATGTTGTTTTCTAGATCACGCATCACAGATGGACGGAGATCAGGCACTTTCAGTTGTTTCTTTGCTCCAAATAGACATGCCCTTCACGACTTCCATTACATTCAATTGCACTCGTATCCATCACTAGTAACATTAGACGATGGTTGAAAATGAATTCAAAATTACAACTACAGTTAAATAATTTTGCAAGATCAAATATGGAGACAAGCTGATAAATAAATTGGTACTCATAATGTGTGCTTAGATTTTTTTTAACAGTAATTACTCCAAAATCAGATACACTGGAGATACACAGAAGGTAATGTTTTACTTGTACTTTTTCTTTCATGATATGGCAAAAATAAATAATATAAATACATATTGAATTGTTTTATTTTGTATGGATTACTTTCGTAAGTATTAAATAGAGTTTTATCAAATATTTTTCTTTATGTTTCTTATTTAATTAAAAGATGGGCTATATTTTAAATTGTGCACAAGACTTCAAGATGGGCTTGCATCACTATTAATGGGAACTTTTGACGGTGAAAATTAAGTTTAACCTGATGTTAAATTACCTAGAAATCTTAAAAAAAAAAAAAAAATCCTCGGTATCATTAGTTGTTGTGTACATGCCAAATCTTCAATAAAATAAAATAAAAAAATATTCAACTTACCCTCAAATAGTGTTCATGGCAACAAATTAATAGATTCTTACGATAATCATTGTAACTTTAAAAAATGAAATTCTTTATGGTACTATTTGAGGTCCTTTTAAAGATAGCAATTACATAAATAAAGGGTAATTGGTGCAAATTTCCCTTGACTTTGCATCTATTGCGGAATACCTCCAACCCTTTCAAATTGGTGAAATCCCCCCAGATGACCTTGTACATGCGGAAGACCCCCCCTACTTATAAGCTTTTTGCAAATGTCTTGATAGTGCACGTAAATCATATAATGAGACAATCAATCTCTATTTTGCATAGCAAACATTGAATCATTTGGATGTTTGGCAATAAAACCGATTAACTTGCTTTTAATGAAATTTGTACTAAAATCTTGTTTATTTATACAAATTCTGTTAGTGTTGCCAATCATACATGCGTTAAACAATTTTTTTGGGAGTTGCTTTGATTTGATTATGTTTTTTCATTAAAGTTTCAAAATTTTGATTTCTATAATGCAGCAAAGGCCTTGATCAACGATACTCATTCGTTGGAATAGTGTAAATGCCCTTATTTGGTTTAGCTAAAAACATATTTTTAGTAAATTTTAATAAAAGTTAATAAAACGTATGATTGAAAAACTATAAATCCTGCAAAATGTGTGGTTAATTAATTTGAAAAAAAAAAAAAAAGAGTTTTAGAAAATGGAAGCCAAATATAAAAGCTAAACCATTTCTACATTTTTACAAAAAATCAAATTAACAGTGTAGCAATTATACATGTACAACAGTGCAAGTAAAGAGTCAAAAATGATAAACTAAGCATTATTTCCAATAAATGTGAGTTCCCTGCATGAAATCCTTTTCATCACTCCCTTAATCCCATTCGATTTATTATTGAAAGATTCAAAGCTACTATATTCAAGAGAACCCTACTTATGGTTCTATGCAACAATTATATATTTAGAGAACCATACTTACGGTCTCTCTACCACATCAGCAATGAGAAATTTTTATTTTGCCTATTAGGAGTAGGAAATCAATTCTATATTCAAATAACTGTAGCACATCATGCTAGTTTTAATCTACACCCGTCTTCTAATCTTATTACACTAAGGTCGCATAACTCTTACCTCTTTATGTTACAATAGGCAATCATAGAACTCAAATATTATAGCTAATAGCAAGAGTATTAAAAGGACAATAATCTATGTACAAATAGAAGAAAATCTTTGAGGTAAAGAATAAGCTTAATTTTCAAACAAAGCTCTCATTGAAATTCTGCCTTGGAAGCTCCTAGACTCTATCCAGCTGCTGCTAAACATATGTGTCGTTATGAAATCAATAAGATAATTTGCAAGATGAAATAAACAAACAATAATAAGAAACCAATATTTTTTGTGAAACCCAAGGTGAAAAAAACCACAGGGGAAAAGTATTTTACTATAATCAATAATGAAAGTTTTTTACACAAGATCTCAATGCTCTCAATCAAGATTCAAAGGTCTTTCAAGGCTCTGAATATTATGTTATGTTTACAAGTTGTGGTTAATATATATAAAACTTAAACATAGAGTTTTAGAAGGATTAGATTGCTGAAAACATATTAAAATGTGAAACGGGCCTTGGCTTGAACGAATCATTGCTTGAGCACCAAGTAGGCGCCCAGCGAGCGATGACTCCACCTTTCAGTGCTAGAGCTCTTGTTCGAGCAAGAGATGGGCAGACGGCGAGCAGAAATGCACCGAGGTTTTCTTTGTGTTCCATAATTTGACCTCTTCAAGTCCTCTTCAACCAATATACCCATGCACAATAAAATTTGGGTCATACTTGAACAATTCTTCACGCTCTTCTAGAAATCACCAAACAACTACTCCACATCTTCCACACAAGCCCCAATTGTTTAAAAATCCCGTGAACTTAGGAGCTATTGTGATTTACTAGTTAGACATGAGTTGAGTGATATGTCTAGTGAGTTTGGTGAACAATGAAAGGAGATATGTGTTCTCGATGTGCTAGCAACACATAATGCGATATGATAAGTGTGGTGAGATCTTTTTGTGGGGTCATTTATGCATTTGTTGTATGTATTTTGACCGTTTGATTGATTAACTTAGTGTTAGTCAGTTGCTCTGTGTAAACGTGCTTTTTGGAAAAATCTTAGTGTTATCCTATGTTATACGTTCATTGCATGTTGAATATGCTCTTGATTGATTACCATGATTACTTTTTTTACTTGGTATTTTTACCTTAGCCCTAGTGAGTATATGGAATATGTATGGTATGTGTTTCGAGCCCAAAACACGAGATAAGGTTTGTGATACCAATTTTATTGGTTACCTTTATTTTACAAGTATACACTTTGTGTTTTGTTTGGTTGCAGATTGATTGTGTATCAAAGTGGAGCTTTGTTGGGTTTTGATATCCAAAAAATTTGGGTGATGATTTAAAACATATTTCGAGTAATTTAGCAACACCGTAGACTTGGCTTGACCCGAAAATGACCAAAACGTTTTGAAAGGGCCAATTTTGAGTTGGGACTTTGATATTAGCCCATTTATTTGGTTAAGTAGGAACCCATTTATAGAGGTATTACTTGGCCCATGTTGATAAGTCTAGACCCATATATCTAACCCAATAGTTGCATATATAACTAGAAGAATGTCTTGTGTGTGCTACAGTAGAAGAGAGTACGAGAAAAGGGCATCTAGGTTTGGGAGAATTGGGAGAGATTTCCACCATTGTTGTTCATCCTTTCTTCTCCATTGTAATTACCCCTTGTGTCCTTTATGGGTACTAAATAGAGAGCAACAAGAGATGGTAAAGAAGGCAACCAATAGTAAATGAAGTTTGGGTCAAGCCTTGGTGGTTGTGGTGTTCGTTTGATTGGTTTTTTTGAGCCCAGATCAAGATTTCTCGAGAATTTTCGCAACAACTCCATCTGTATTTCTATCAAAATGTAAACAAGAATTAGCAGAGCCCATCAAGTACTTGAATATCTATTGCACTATTTTCTAATATTCCTTGCCAAGATTTTCCATATTTCTGCTAACTGGACCGACTATATGTGCCAAATTAGGGCATGTACAAACCATAATACATAAGCGATCCCACTGCATTTGAATAAGGGATCCGAGATATATAATCAATGTCTTCATTTGACTATGGATAGGAGTCAGATGATAATTTACAGTGGGAAGCCAAATGAGTGCAGACAGACTTTGCATTCTGCATATTGAACTTGTAAAGTACCTTATCAATGTATCGCTTCTAACTCAAATATAATATATCAGCTTTCCTATCCCTCAAAATCTCCATACCAAGAATCTTCCTCCCTGAACCCAAATATTTCATCTCAAACTCCCTACTAAGCTAAGCTTTTACCTTTCTAACCACTGTTTTATCTTTGGCTGCTGCTATTAGCATATCATCACCATACAATAGCAGATATGTAACTGACCCATAATCACACTTTCTGAAGTACACACAACTATCATAATTACTTTTAATGAAATAATGAGTAGTCATGAATGAATCAAACCTTTTATACTACTACTTTGGTGACTGTTTCAGTCTACACAACGACTTCTTCAACAAGCACACATAGTTCTCTTTTCCACTAACTATGAAACTCTCTGGTTATTGCATGTAAATATTCTCCTCAAGTTCTCCATGCAAGAATGTTGTCTTAACATCTATCTGCTCAAGTTTCAAGCTTTTGGGATCTCAAAATTTTCGAGTCGAGAACTATATTTTGTTATGTAATACTATAATCAATGTTTTTGACAGTATATAAATGGTTAGAATTTTAATGGTGTGAATTCAGTTTAACATGATGTTAAAGTACGTAGAAATCTTTAAAAATTATTCTCGATACCATTAGTTGTTGTGTATATGCTAAGTCTTGGGTAAAAAATATATTCGACTTACCCTCAAATTGTGTTCAAGACAACAAGTCAAATAGATTCTTCTGATAATCGTTGTAACTTTAAAAAATGAAATTCTTTACGGTACTATTTGAGGTTGTGTTAAAGATAACAATTAGATAAATAACGGGTTGGCACAAATTTCCCCTCACTTTGACTCTATTGCGGAATATTCCCTATCCTTTCAAATTGGTGAAAAATCCCCCTAGATGATCTTTTATGTGCGGAAGACTCCCTACTTATAAGTTTTTTGCAAATGTCTTGATAGTGCACGTACATCATATAATGGGACAATCAATCGCTATTTTGTATAGCAAAAATTTACTTAGATGTTTGGGTATAAAACCTATTAACTTTCTTTTTTTTTTTTTTTTTTTATGAAATTCGTACTAAAATCTTGTTTATTTATACCAATTCTATTAGTATTGTGAATCACACATGCATTAAACTAATTTTCTGGGAGTTACTTTGATTTGATTATGCTTTTTCTATAAATTTTAAAAAATTTGATTTAGACTACAATTAAATTTGCTAAAAGTAAGGATATTTTCCACCTGATGTACAAATTATGAGATAAAATTGATATCAAATAAAGAATCAACATATAAAAATTTGAACTACTTTTGTTAATGATGTTGAGAGTTTAAGATAGAATTACAAGTCTAAGTAGTGCACAACCTGCACTTTATTTCAATTTTAATATTAGGTTTGTCTATAGTAAGAGAAATAATGATGTGACCAAAATATAAACAAGGATTCTAGCGTTTGGGACATTTTAATAGAGTTTGCATGAAAGCTTAGCTATAAGTAATATGTGGTAATCTACATGCAACTTTGTCGAGTTGGACAAGAATTTCAATATTTTAATTTTTTTCTTACATCGAGTCATTAATTTGTTATTTCTATTTACTTTTAAATAGTGAAATTAGATGTAGCAAAGAAAGTAGAAATCCAACCTTTTAGCTGCATTTTAAAGTATATTTAAGTCACGTATTTGCCAAACAACCTTTTTAAAGATAATTTTTATATCCAACAAACGCAGATAAGTACGTAGATATATATAAAATTGGGTACAAATTGAAAATATACTACAAAACTTGACTGCAGAAAATTTCATAAGATCAAATATTACAAAAGAGACTTCAGGTTGAAACGTACTAATACAACAAGAATGGTTGAGAAACATTCTTGCAAGAAAATATTATCAGGATCCTTCATCAAATCAATTTCAGAATCCCAATAATATTAAAAATATATATTCATAGTATCTAGAGCTTAAATCATATCAGCCGCTATTCTATACTAAGCAAAAGTAAAAGGAACATTTATCTAGCTCGGGAGATATCAATTAAATTCTGAAAGAGAGGCAATGCACGGAAGATGAAGCTAAAAATCTGCGAATGAGTCTATCCTCGACATGGAAGGTGCCATCGGCGTGCAACCAAAGCCAGACCTATAGTTTTCTTGAGAGACAAATATATCGTTACTCGTCTTTTCACGCATCATCAGGTCATTTGAGAGATTGGGCGCAACATTTATTCTACAATCAGCACCTTCATCGTAATTTCCTTTTTCGACTTTCGCACTGGAACTTGTGGCAGGATCTTGCAGGAGGGGGGAGAGAGAATCGACCTTTTTCAATAGAGATTTCTCATCCAAAACGGTCGTACTTTGAGTGTCACCACGTAAATCTCGTTTAATGTTTTTCATTACATCCCAAAATTCAGGTGTCTTGGTACACATCCAAAATTCACTAGTTCAGATATACAGCTTCCAATGTTGTTTTCTAGATCACTCATCCTCACAGATGGATGGAGATCTGGCACCTTCAGTTGTACCCAGCTTCTTTGCTCCAAATAGCCATGACCTTCACGACTTCCATTACATTCAATTGCACTCGTATCCATCACTAGTAACATTAGACAATGTGACTAGTCAAATTTTGGTTGAAAATGAATTCAAAATTACAACTACAGCTAGCCAAATAATTTTGCAAGATCAAATATGAGACAAGCTAATAAGTAAATTGGTACTCATAATGTGTAATTAGAATTTTTTTAATAGTAATTACTCACAATAAAGACGAGCAATATTTTACCTGATCTGGAGGACAAGGTTTCTGTAGACATTTTTTCAACGGTCACACGATTTGGATTTTGTCCGAAGGTTAAAGGAGGTGATTGTGTGATAGCTGCTAATTCTACATCCTGAAAGCTAGAGGGAGAATATCCTTAGCGGCAGCCACTTGATCAAATTCTCGACCTCTGCATTCTTCTGGATTAATAGAAGCACATGCTTCAAAAAATGGCGAATCTATAACTATCTCGAGCTGTTGGCTCAAAATATAAAGACGCCTATCACGCTATTTCAACTTTCGTAGTGCTTGTTTAACAAGCCCGGAGGACATTGTAAAAAATGCTTCCTGTTCAAACAACATCAAAGGTTGGATCACTCAAGAACTAGGACCAAAGTTTTTGGGATCTCAAAATTATTCAATGTAAGTAATCATAAGGACTATAGTCCAAACCCAGTGGTTTTAACATAATTTAAGTTGATCGAAAAGACAACACTATTTAAGTGCTTACCTATTTATGCTAGCTTGCCCACCAGTGAAGTCAGAAGTTTGCTTCCAAATAGTATGTTTTCTGGGTTGTGGATTGTTCTCTTTGAAGAAGATGGGTGGCCTAGACAACTGCAGCAGAGCAAAATTAAAAGTAAATCTTTTATTAATGAAGTAAAATAAGAAGCCACCTATAAATGGTAGTTGGAATATATTTTATCCATAGAATGAAAAACGATGTAACAATTACCACTATAGTTAATGTGCCAGGGCCATTATCACCATAATTTGCCATCAGAGCTATAATATCAGACCACAGAATTTCAATTTTACTCTTGAGACCACCTTTGAGAACTTCCCACACAAGTTTTTGCTTTGCAAAGTGTTGCGTTTTTTATATCGTAAGTGTACGATATCGTAACAAGTAATATAATGGACTTTTGAGTCCGGATTATCGTTTCCACGAGAACTATACTTTAAACCTTAATTAAAATTTTCTTACTCCTATTTGATGAAAGTAAACAAAGATTTATACTTTGATGTGAATTTTTGATTTAAACAGTTTAATTTAATTAAAATGCCCACAAAAATTTTGCTGAGATTTCAAATAATGGATGGAAANAAAGATTTATACTTTGATGTGAATTTTTGATTTAAACAGTTTAATTTAATTAAAATGCCCACAAAAATTTTGCTGAGATTTCAAATAATGGATGGAAATTAGGGACGAACAATTTCACATATTGATCACCTTTAAGTTCTAATTCAAGATTCAATAGACTAATGTAGTGTTCGATCGAATTCTTCTATGGTATTCAATTTATCCCTCGAGTTCTGATTGAGCCTATTTAGCTATTTCAATCACATATCTCTATGCGAATCTACCTTAGTTAAACGAAATATTAGTTCTAAGAATTCATGTATGATTGCAATATTCAATATATGTATCTCTACAGGTTATACTAAATTACCAGATTTTACTATACGGTCTAAATCTCAAACTCATCTCTTGATTCGTAAAAGATCCACAAAGTCATCAAATTAGTGATCAAGTAATTTAATGCATTAAACTCATAATAAAATCAACACATGAACGTTAAAATACCAAGAATCTTGAATAAAAGACAAAAGTTTTCAAATAGATTACATCGTTCGCCCTAATTTAAAGTTTAGCTACTCATAATAAATGAAGAAGAAAAACAAAGAGTTGTTATTGAATATATCACCGAATTTTGAATATAGATGTGGAAAAAAAAAATGCTTGCACCAAGATCTTCTTCTTCTTCTTCCAATCAATGTTTCAAATCTTGAATTCTTTGATTTTTTTCTCCCTTGAATTGTGCTCTTAATCTCTTGTTGTATCTTTGTTTTCTCAATGTGTGGAACCCCTAAAATTTCCTCATTTCTTCTATTTATACTCCCCTTCACGGTTTTCCAAAAATTGGAGTCTTTCTGGACTTTTCGCGGCCCAAAACAACATAACCCTAAAATTTGCGACGAAACGCCTAAGCGCTACATTGCTGAAAATAAGCAGCCCTGTAGCACCTGGGCACTAGGATTCCAACGCTTGGGCGCTGAGTCGCTGTTCCAAATTCTGCATCTGCTTCAGTATTTTTGTCATAACGTTTTCTCCCTATATCTGATTAAGGTGATTCAAAATGCGTTGGAAAGGTAACTCAAATGGCTACAACTGTGATAGAAATAGTGGTTTTCCAATTCGAATGTTTACGAGACAAAAAATGGGTCTCAATCTCCAATTGAAAATCTGGAACATCCTTGTGCGGTTGAAAGTTGATTTGTGAAAATATTTTTGCCATACTTTCACTCCTTTTGACCTTTAGTTGTATTCATTTGACCCCTAGCATTCTCTAATGTGCATCGTGAGATTTGACACAACTTTTGAGTATTTTCACTTTAGTCCCTAAACTTTGGATCTTGCATTTTTTCGCCAATTTTCTCTTCTTTTTCCAATTCTTTATCAAATATAAAGTTTTACCTACAAAAATGCAATATAACATAAATAAGGTAGAATTTTATCGAAAGTATAATAAAATATCATCATTTAGGGCCTCGAATAAGTGCAGAAACTACATTTATCACACCCCCAAACTTGAATATTTGTTTGTTCTCAAACAAAACTAAAACCTAACAAACACACAAACAATCAATGATAATTACCTAATTGGTGGCCAATCAATCAAGTAAAGCAACAAGATTTAACTAGCTAACCTGAGTTTTTATCTCGGGATTGAAATCATAATAACAAATATATGCACAACTTCAAAATCACAATTCAAAAATTGAAATCCACTTTTCCAATATAAAATCGACGTGTGTGTGTGTGTGTGTGTGTGAAGAATTAAGCATATCATTATGAATTTATAAGTTGTTTCAATTCCCGACCCTCAATGGCCAAATATGTTCTTTCATCACTCGTAAGATTCGTACATCCCCAAACTTATCTTTTTTTTTTTCACTCTTTTCAAGTGTGTGAACCAAGGTTAGATTTTTTTTATTTTTTATTTTTAACTATCATCATTTCTCTAGTTTGGTAAAATTTCACCAATTACAGTTCAACATTTCAATAAACAAGGATTCTCCATTAAGTTTGATTGCTTCAATATCTAGGACTTAACTAGGCTAACAATCTCTTGTCAAAAGTCAAACTTTCTTAAATAAGTGTTTGGGACTTAACCAAGGCATTTGGTGTATCTTCTGTTTCATGCAACTACTTTTTCTGAATTTTTTTTAGGATAATTTTTTTCTTTATTTGAAGCATTCTCTCCTTTAAAGTTTCTAAATGACTCATGTAAGCTTTCAGCCGATGACTCCCAA
>CAIGRT010049720.1:0-17616 GCA_903798405.1 Fraxinus platypoda | reverse complement strand
GAATGAAATAAAGTTTTCTTGAATTTCTCTTTGTTGAAATTCTTTTTTGTGAGATTTCTGTCTTTCCTATAATCTTCCGCTGCATCACATTTCTAACCCAGAAGAAGATATGGTGATACACAATGACCATTGTAATGTGCAGAAATTATAAACTCTTCTTTAGTATATATTTGTTAAAGGATAAAAAATCTCACATCAATTAAAGATGAAAACATAGATCAATTTATAAAGATTTTGGGTTACTCCTCTTAAAAATGTTGATTTTTTAAAGATGAAACCCCAAATCTTAACAATATTCTGAAAAGAAAAAAACAGCAGATTGAAGTGCATTATCAGTAAATTTTGTATTANATTAAAGATGAAAACATAGATCAATTTATAAAGATTTTGGGCTACTCCTCTTAAAAATGTTGATTTTTTAAAGATGAAACCCCAAATCTTAACAATATTCTGAAAAGAAAAAAACAGCAGATTGAATTGCATTATCAGTAAATTTTGTATTAACTCATTTTTAGGACATGGAATAATTATGTAGGGACTAACTCTATTTGGATCCGAACTATTTGTTTTCTTTTTAGGATGACAGCAGACAATATGCTTTTTTCTACCTGTAGATTAAATTTGTTTCTAAAACAAATTTTCTTGTTCTGGATATCTCATCACCGCATTGCGTCTGCCTTCATTTAGGTAAAGTTGAGTGTAGGAGTTCCACTAAGTACAGTTTGTTAATTCTATCCTGGACAAGATTTTTAATTTACCATTTGATTGTTGTCCATTTGTCTGTAGCACCATACGTAGTCTTAGAAAGTTAAAAAAATGCTGATTTCTAGTCATGTTGAAATGGCTGTCTTCTGAACTCAGTAGTTGGATTCTTTGATCTCTTAAGGTGGCAATCTTCAAAATTCTCATGCGCGTGTCGAGATGATAATTTAGATACTTTACCATGAGTAGACTGGACTCTTTAGTTGTGAAACTCATGCTTTCTTTTTCTAGTTACATGTAAAAATTTGGGTTTGATTGCTAAGGAACTGTGTTAGTGAAGTATCAAATGCCACTTCAATATGTTCCAATCTGTCTCTCCGGCTCTCCCCCTCGTCTGATTTGGACTACGTGATGTGACCGAGATGGTGCTCTATATAATTCGATTGCTGAATCAGACAACGCCATTTTAATGAAGTTGCAGATGTAGTTTTGCTTGACTAGTTGTCTTAATGTATTCTGAATGTTAATCGTGGATACAGGCTGGGCTCCACCGTGTAGGCTATAGCTCTGAGATTAGTCATGGAGTGTTAGCTGAAATGGCAGAGGCGCAGAGCACTGGAAAGAACTGGAGAAGAAAACAAAACCAATCCTCGACACATCGAGAAGCTACCACGACTTGCCTCCTGTACTTTCTGTTTCTTACTAATAATTTATGTTTTATGTTCTTTTTACTCCTCTTTTTATTTTATTTAGGGAATATTGATCACTGGATTCTTATTTTTTTCAGGATAAAGCTTTGGCAATTGAGGACAAGAAGAGGCAGTATGCTGCTACTGAGAAGTACCTCGAAGATGTCTTGCAGTCAGCGCTTGATTCTACATATTGATATCTAAGTGCATTCTATCCAAAGTGATCTTCTGATCTTCGTTTTTGGCTTGACCTTGCTGATTATCGTGTTCTGTTGCCAATTATCTGATGATCATAGCAGTGGAATGCAAATAATTCAAAAAATGACTCAAAAGTTTTTTTGTGCAGTTTTTTAATATTCTGTACAGTGGTTGTGTACAGTGATGAACCAACGGAAGTGTGAAACATAATTCATGTAGCTGACCCTAAATATATTGGAAACTAGTGTATTCGGAATAATCAATTCAAACAATTTGTATTGTTAACTCGTATATTTATTTTCCTTATCCTTTGTAATCTATGAATGTCAGGTTTTTCTTATAGTGTCTCAGTAAAGTGCTACCTACATCAATGTTCATAACTTGAATGCAATTTTAACTTTCAATATCTGTTCTTGAATTCATAACTCTCTCACTAAATCTTCTGGTAATTGTACATTTGTCGATAGCCCACAATGAGCACAGATATATAAATATATGTTATTCTCCGCGTCCTGTCTAATCTATACATTCGAGACACAGTACTCGACATTGTTCTTTTTCAGTATGTTCTTGAGTTGGAAACTTTGTCCCTCACTAAAGCTTATGATAATTTTGCATTTCAGGATTGTTTTCGCAAACAGTAGAGATATTTATAAACATAAGTTATTCTCCCCTTTCATATCTAATGTAGACCTATTTGATACACAGAATTTGACACTCTTTTTAGTTCAGTACTATATTCAATATAACATACTAAACATGTAGTTACTGTCGGTTTTTGTTTACTATGTCTCGATACAATGGCACGAGCGTTTGTAACTTGAATGCAGTTTTAACTGTGGGGAGGTTCAATTTCTATTCTTGAGCTTGAAATTTTGTTTCATACTAAAGCTTCTGGTACAATTTCTTGATTGCCCACAAACAGCATAGATATTTGTGAACATCTGACAAACTTCAGCATCTTTTTGGTGGTTGAGAAAAATGCAGTTGATGGGTAAAAAGGACATTTCGGGCCATTAATTGCCTTCTTTAAATGCGCTGTAAGATTTTGTCAGTTCTTTGGAAAAATAAAATAAAAAATTCTGAAGATAGTTAGAGGTTGCAGCGTGGTCTCGAAATACTGTGTCACCATATGTCGAGTTAGGCACTTACATAACTATATGCATTCAAATGGGATATACCCACATGCCCTAAACGAGGTCAATACCAATTAATGTTCGAGCGCAGATCATTATATTCTCAGTTCAAATCACAATTGTGGAATCTCATGTTACTAACATCTTCTTGAATACGAGCTTGACTGCATCTCAATGCACTAAACATGTTCATGTTTTTGAGAAGGATGAACGAAAATTTGCCAATGTTAACCCATAAGAAATCAGTGAAAAAAAATCTGTAAACGTAGCATTGTTCTATCAGGCTCAGGGCCCTTGCTGCCATTATGTACTGAATTTTGTATGGTACGTCAGGTCTTGAAGTGACTGGTTTATCATTTGTGATGGACCATTTCACCTAACTTATAAGATGGGATTTTTTGAATGCCCTTTTTGGGGCTCAACTTAAATTCTCTTAATGGTAAAATTATGCATTGCATTTTAGAAGTATTTTAAGATAGAAATTTAAGACTCAACATGGTATCGACCCAAAAAGTTTAGACGGATAATTCGATCCGTTTAAAGTTCAAACATGAAATCAAATTTCAACGTTGTTTTCGAGGAGCCACCATCTTATGATGGTATGTGAATAAAATGAAAAAAGAAAAAAAAAATCCAACATATTCATATTTTCATATCCAACTCCCAAATGCCACAATATAAACAAGGAGAAACACAGAATTTCATTCCCCAGATGTCCCGTGAATATATTTAGTACAATTATAGTACATCCAAGTGTGGATCCTACTGCTTGATCGAGTGCCTTACAAAATAGGGAATTAATTTGGAAACATCGACACCCAACAAATGCTCTATAGAAAGAGGATTCGAGTTTCTTGGATTAGCATTTTGTGGTCCACTTCTTTTATTGTTGATTCCAAACTAGATTGGATTCGTATGACTTTTGCTATGTTTATCATCAACGTAGAAGCAAGATGCAATCGTTCTAGTTCGACCCTATATTAAGAGCCTGTTTGGTACAGATTCTCATTTTCTACAGTAAATCAATTCTCATTTTCAACCACACATTCTTCAATAAAATAATATTTTCCATCATATCAATACTTTTTTCTTCTTTTTCAACCACACATTTCCCATCATATCACTATTCAAAAATCAATTCTTCCCCCAAAAATCCCTACCAAACACACTCTAATTTTAATGACTTACATACATACTTAGTGTATTTGATTAAGAAGAATGATTGATAAATGTTATCGTATTTCTCTCTTTCGAAATTGTGTCATCCCATGTTTACATTTTCTTTGACTATAAAAAAATTATTATTAATCTTTGGAAATGGACCCCAAATATCTATCCTTTTTGTGTATAGTATTTGACTTTGAGAACTAAGGTAAATGGTGTTAACATTAAAATCCAAAAAGTAATACAGTAATTCTTTTGACTAAATAAAAGTTTTATGCTTTTGGACATTGTCAATGTGAGGTAGGGTTGGTTCATCTTTCTTTAGACAAATTATTCCAACCAACCAACTAGTAAATTGTTTGGTCTCCACTAAAATTTTAATACATTTATTTATCTTCTTTTCAGCTACACATTTTTCAATAAAATAATATTATAACGTAAATTCAAAAATTTTCTTCTTTTATAACCATATATTCTTCAAAAAATCAATATTTCAAAATGTATTTTCCTCATAAATACATTTTAATGAAACCCAAACAGGGGCTAAGTTAACATCTAATGTGGAATCAACGTAGAGATCTTCTACGTCACACGTTTAGTTAAAAAAACTAATTGAAATTAATTAATCGAGTGATCAAACGAAAACAAAGAGCAAATTTCAATAAAATTTTGATAGAAGTTAAATGATGGTCGGTATTTTTCTACCATTCAAGAAATTCTAGTAACATCGTATGTATGGTACATAGTATTGGACAACACTCAAAATATAATTTTTCAGAAGGTAGATAGCAAACAATTTGAGTGGGGTATATATGTCTGAGCATTCATTACTGAGACATGCGTGACAACAACTGTAAAAATTATCTGTCCTCTCAAAACAAAAATAATCAATAATAATAATAATTAGAAAAAGTTGAATATTTTCAGACATTTACAACCCTTACTGATTCCTACAGCCGAAAGAAAACCCCACTGTAATGCACAACAGAAATGGTCGGACATGAAAGTTTTCAAAATTCACAGAAAAACTCGTACTATGAATAAATGCCCTTTGTTTCTTTCTCTATTTGCAGAAACAGGCTAAGCACAGTGCTTAGGTGGCAACAAGCTACCCACTAATGTAGTGTGCCACCTAAGCACGATACTTAGCTTAAACTAAGCACGATGTTTAGGAGATCATTACTATACTTTATAAAAACTTGAGGATGTACTATCTTAAAAGAGTCAATCAACCACCGTTCATTTGTGAAGTTTTTTTTTTTTTAATTCCATTTCATCCATATCTATTCTCCACTATTCATCCAAGCTTTAAGGGTAACATGGACTTCCTTCTACCTATACCAACAATTGTTGACTTTAAATTTCATTTGTGAAGCCTTTTTTTTCCCGAGGCAATCATTTACTTGATTGTAAAGTGTGCGCGCATGCGTGTATTACATAATTCTACGCCAACGTAGGTAAATTATAATTAGAAACTATATTTTTTTAATGTCGTGTAGTCATTTTCTCTCTCGATTCACACTCGAAATGTGCTATTTTTTTTTCAAACTCACTTTTAAACACAAGTTTTTCTAATATAATAATTTTCTTTGTGAACGTATAAATTTTCCTACTCTTTATACATATTTCTTCAAAAAATTATTTTCACAAAATATATTCTTAAAAAATCTACGTAAAACAAACCCAGAATATGACGAAGAAGTTACACTATCCAATGTAATCCTAATATTGTACTTAATACATATATTCATATCCATCTTCTGTAGGCACATATATTCATATGTTTGAATATAAAATCACTTTTTTGAGGTAATAAATGGAAGATAATTAAAATAAATGAATTAAAAAACTTTGCAAAGACATTCCTTCACTTTGATATTGTTACAAGAGGAATTTCACAAACAACTGTAGAAAATATCAGACGTTCATCATACCAAAAACTGATTTAGTAATGGCATTATTATTCAGAAAATTGTGAACTAAAAAATATTATTTCATGTTTTACATCTCTTCTTCAAACAAATAAACATATTTTCTCAACAAAAAACTCGTCAATAACTTTCATATACAAATGTAAGGTTAACAGAAGCAGACAGATGACAGATGTTCGACCTTTTCCGACGACCAACGATGGAGTTTTCTCGTTGTGGACGACGTAATCTGATTTTTTTGGTCGCTAAAGTTGAAATTTGATGAGATCAAGGGGAAAAAGGGGAGGAAAATTGAAGACAAAAAACAAATATTTATCATGGCTTGAATGAGAGAATTTAAGCTTGATATATTTTTTCTGCTACTTATCTGTTGTGTAGAGGATTTGGACCTGTGTAGACTTTCCTCATTTCTGGACCAAAAAATTCTTTTCCATTCTTTTCTGTTGCATTTTCTTTGGATCCCTTAGGGATTTTAACAGAGTTCATAGCAGAAAAAAATGCATTTTGATCTCTTACTGCATAACATGGATTTATCCCCCACTGTGCAAGAATCAGCAGAAGAAAACACAAGAAGCAACCCAATTCTCTGCCCATATGTTTATCTTTCTTGTAAAAATCCCAAGTCATGGCATGGGATTCTGATCCAAAAAAAAAATGCAGCTTCTTTTCTCAACTTTTTCTTATTTCTTCAGCCAAAAAAGATGATTTCTAGATTTGGGTTGAAAACTGAAAAGGAATTTTTATAAAGTGTGTAGAACTTTTTGTTTAGGTAGATGCCTTGGAGTTTGAAGAAGATAGCTGCAAGGTCAATGGCGGGCGGTGGGGTGGGTGCAGTGGGGATGACGATGCAATATGCATAGATTTTGCTGCAGGGTAATATAAATTTTGTGTTTTCAGCTTATAGTTTTGTTGGAAACTTTTCTGTTACCGATTTCAGAGCCAAATTTGCTGCAAAAGCTCCACACAAAAACACTAGCAGAGAAAGGAGGTGGGGGTGGGGGTGGGGGTGTTTACACTGAAGATATTAGTATATCAAATATTTTTACTCAATCTTGGATCATGTGAAATAAATCATTTACTGGCTTTTTCTTTATTGTGGGGGCAGTCTCTACTGATGTTGTAAGGAAAAACATACTCTTTATTGTAAATATTTTTGTAAGATTAACGAATATTACTCACTTATTATCCACACATTTTATAAAATTATCAACTTATAATCACTTAATTTATAATTTAATCACCATTCAAACATGATCACAACATTTAAAAGATTTAGTATTAATCGCCATTTGTTATAAGTACGCACGATAAAAGATAAAACTAGATTGCACGAATACATATATTAAAGACTATATGTTTTCAAATAAATTAATGTATCTTATGTTTAAAATTTGAGTGCTTAGATGAGATAGTTAATATTACGTAACTTGTCTTTTAAGACGCGCTGTTTATGGAGACTCGGAGTTCTACATAATGTACATTGAGGACTTGGGAGTTTCTTAGAATCCTATGCCTATTACAATAGGTATCGGAGTGATACCCTAAATTTAGCTACATAAACTCGCTTGGATGAATTATACGAATGTGAACACAAGATCTAAATAAGTCGCCGTTAATTACGATGGTAAGAATAGGCATTTAATCTACAATAGTTGCATGATGATAGCTTCATGTAATAAGTGATTAGAAAGAGAATTTGTAGATTAATTTCATTTTGATATTTATAATATGAATTTCAAATTTCCAACCACTGCAATCAATTAGTCAAAAAAGTATAAATAGAATGGCCCATAATTAAAACATAAATCATATCAATAATTATATCAATTGTCCTTTGTTTTATCATCATTGTTTGGATCCTCAACTCTTTGTGATTTCCTTTTAAATTAATTTCATTTTTAAAGAATCATAAAAAACCTTTCGGGCTTGGTCGCATGACCTAGGTGTGCTGAACCGAACCGAACCAACCTGATTGACATGGCCCAAATAATTGTGTAAAAAAGAATATCATCATTTGAAAAAAGACTAGGACAATTAAGAGTTTTAATGTGGGGGGGACAGAGATGGGATAAGAATATCAGAATTTTGTGTAGTGATCACTTTCTTAGTAGAAATCATTATGTCTATGTTTTCTTTTGAATAATAAAAAAGTAACTTTGCATCAAAGTATAGATTGGACAATATTAAAGAAAAAAGTTACGATCTTTGCAATGAGTGTACAATCTATCTAATATTATATATCGATACACCATTAATGTATTTTATGATGTGGAAAGTGTTGTTAGGTGTGACACTGGTAGATATGGCAACTTACTAGCAAAAGGAGAAGTTAAGTATGTATATATAAAAAAAATGTTTTAGTTAAAACTTCAATCTAATTATTAATCAATTTCTTATTCCAAATTAATAACTCCAGTTTTTCCTTTGTTTGAGTTACATTACCAAGTGAAATACTATTAGGGCCCGTTTGATTCACCCAAATTTTCCATGGAAAATGGAAAACAAATTCTAACTTCTACGCCTTGTTTGATACACTATATTTTCCAGACAATTGATTTTCTTGGTTTTGTCTCTTACGTGTGCTTTTCCTTGGTTTTCCAGGGTACTTTTTTTTTTTTTTTAATTTTTTTTTTTGCAATGGAAACAAATTCTATCCATAATTGTGAAAAAAAATTCTCTTTAATGGACAATTTTATGAAAAATAAGCCAAACGAACACCAAAAGATCCAAAATTTTAACATTTTCCAGGTGAAAAATTATACCAATCAAACACAATTAATTGACAATTCCCAATAAAACAATTCTACGCAATTCAATTATCTAGAATTCATTTTCTTTCCACTCAAATTCCACTCTTGCAATCAAACGAACCCTTAGTAAAATTATCGATTGTTCAATGTGTCTGGCAAAATACACAATGTAGTAGTCACTGTGTTGTCAATTAGCAAGTCAAGTAACTCGGTTGAAATTGAAAAGAAAAAAGTTCGATGAATAAAATGAAATTTTCTTGAAAGTTGAGTGACCAATTGTATATTTTAACCGAATTTAAAATCTTGCAGCAATAGTCTCGATGGCAACTAGCTAAGCAAAAGATAAAATGCTTTTAATGTGCACACCATCTTATGAATATTGCTCTCCAAGCAACTAAGGTTTCTCTTTTCTCATCTTCTTCTTTCCCTCTTTAGCTTTTCATTCCTTCCATCTCTAGCATTTGGTCAAACTCATGGTGCAAGCATCATTGTAATATGAGGCTCCTAACGTTTGATTTCTCGTTATGAATTTCGTCTATTTAACACTATGAATTATCAATCCTTCCCTGCAATTGAGAATGGTATAATCGTCTCGGGCATCATTATAATAAGATCCTCCTCATAATTGATTTTTTGTTATGAAATTCGTCTCTTCAACACTATAATGATTAGTCCTACCCCACCTTTGAGAAGAGGGTTACTTCGTGGACATCATTGTAGTAAGCGGTTTTTTTAACATTTGATTTCCATTATGGAATTCGTCCCTTCAGCAAAATGAATCATAAATCCTTCCCTATCTTTGAGAAGGGTGTTATCTTCGTGATCAAATATTTCGTAGACCGTGGATATGATACAACATTCAACTTAAACGGGCTGGACCTTAAGGGTTTATTTGAGCTTCATTGAGAGAATAGATTACGTAACAGTGATTTTTAAGGAAGTTTTTTGGTAAAAAAGTGGGAAATTTTTGGGTTTGCTATAAAATTATTTTATAGGAGAAAGTGTGGTTGCAAATTATTTTGGGAGAAAAAATGAGGGATATCATACAGGTGATAAAAATTTATAACAGTAAAACAATTACTATTGATCCTCAACCTATTACTCGAGTAACCAATTAGTCCTCAATCTTTCATTACAGATCACAATTAAAGGGATCTTTTGTGCCCTAGATTGAACATTGGGGGAATTTTTTTTCATAATTTAACAGAGCCTTTTTTTTTTTCGGTTTTCCATTCTTCCCTGTTCAATTAATATTCTTCTTCTACAGATTCGGAACTTCAATTGCTCGGTAAAAATGGATCCTGAGACCGCACGAACTGCAAGAGATTCACTAGACTTGGCGTTTGAAATGTCAAACATTCTCGAAACTGGACTGGATCGCCACACGCTTTCCATTCTTATTGCACTTAGCGACATGGATCTCAATACTGAGGCATTGGCAGCAATAATTACGGAGCTTCGTACAGAATGCCCGCCAATTTCTTCTTCCCCAATATCAGACCTTCCTTCTTCGGGTAATTATTACATTTTTACTTCTAATGATGATTTGTTCTGATTTTTTTTTCCTGTGAGATTCTTGTTTTTATAGGAAGTGATAAGCTTTGGCGTCAATCCTGATTTGGTTGTTCTTTTGAATTGCTCTATTTTGGTAAATGTGAGGACTGAGGAGTGGATTTTGGATTGTGTCTAGCAGTGATTATGAAAGTTTTGTTAGTAAAAAAATTAACTTTGAAAATGATACTGGGTAAAATAAGTAGCTTGAAAAGTAAGTTTGAAATACTTTTTAAGCAGGGCTAAGCTTAATATTTGTTCATAAGTACTAAAATAAATACTTTTTGTGTTGGTCAAAGGAGGAATAAATTATTCATGCTGAAACTTGCAAGTAACTCCAGCCATAGTTCAAGAATGTAGATTTTCTTATTATTATCATTTGGAGGCTGCAATGTGAAAATAATGCCATTTGCAAAACTTCTTTAGGAAAAGAGCATGTGTAGATTTTGTAATACGCTTCGTAGCATTTTTTCTTAATTTCAAGAGCTTCCATTAAGTTACTAATCTAGTTGTTAAGATTTTGGAATAGGTCTAGCAATGAACTAAGTGGAGTGGTGATTAAAGATTTGTATAGCCGATCTGAGTTATTGGGAACAAGGTTTAGTTTGTTACTATTTCGAAAGTCCTCAACCCACCCAAAATAAATTGTGCTTCTTGGGTGACATCTATTACCATGGCCTTCCTTTTCAGGAAATCATCGACTTGTCCTTAATTAGGCCTCACCATCATCATCTCTATTGACCTCACTTTTTGTAGTTGCATGTGAATTTCCAGAGGTAGCATCAGCATGTTTTGTTGTGCTTAAAACTAGTTTTTAAGCTAATTTTTCTTAAAGTCAAACATGCTCTTAAACTGTGTACGCTATATTCTTACGAGATTAAATTTTTGCTAGATTATATTAAAATAGAGAAAAGTTAAAAATCTCCGTCCATCTGTAACGAGTTTGAATCTTAACACCATTTGCATCCTGTGCCGTGTTGTGAAATCTTGCCCCTCTACATGTTTTTGTCATTCTCTGCAGATAATTGAGAAGTGATACTGAGGCACTGAATCGAGTTGAATGGTCTTTGGTGCTGGTGTTCTTTCTCCATGTTGTTGTGTTGATGCTCGATATTCATTGGTTTTTTGTCTTGTGATTCTAATCATTCTATTCCTTGTTCACTACAATAAAGATTGCGATGTCATGAACTGTATTTTGAATAGGGTGTACTGAACAGTTGGTGGACAGTATTGAAGGAGACAGAGAAGCTAAAGTATTATATATATTATTGTTCAGTCCAATCCAATGTTGTCATACATACTCGGTGTGTTTTATTGCCTTGGATTTGTATTGGTTCAAATATGGGATCCAAGTGAGTGAAATATCTGAACCAGTATAGTCGAACGTGCTCATAGTCACAGGAGATTAAGATACTGAAACACACAAAATAGAAATTTATGCGAATAAGATGATCATTCTCCAAATTAAACATATAAAACACACTGAAACTTCTCAGCTCATCAACCATACATATATCCTCGCAGTCTCTCTCTCTCTCTCCCCCACAGCTAACTATACCCAATAAAGAAATAAGATTCACTAATTCCATAGGAAAAAGCACAAGAAGGAAACATATAAAATCTCCGAATGATAGTACCAATACTTCACATGTCATCCTCATATTCACCTTCCTCCTCCTCGTATTCACCTTCCTCCTCTGCAGTAGCATCCTGGTACTGCTGGTACTCGGATACAAGATCGTTCATGTTGCTCTCGGCTTCTGTGAACTCCATTTCATCCATACCTTCACCGGTATACCAATGCAAGAAAGCCTTCCTCCTGAACATAGCAGTGAATTGCTCACTCACTCTCCTGAACATTTCCTGAATGGAGGTCGAGTTCCCAATGAAGGTGGACGCCATTGAAAGGCCTCTTGGTGGGATATCACAGACACTTGATTTCACGTTGTTTGGAATCCACTCGACAAAGTACGAAGAGTTCTTGTTTTGAACGTTAATCATTTGTTCATCCACTTCCTTGGTGCTCATTTTGCCTCTGAACATGGCCGAGGCAGTGAGGTAACGTCCATGGCGTGGGTCAGCAGCACACATCATGTTCTTGGAATCCCACATTTGCTGAGTCAGCTCAGGAACTGTAAGGGCACGGTATTGCTGGGATCCACGAGATGTCAGTGGAGCAAACCCAACCATGAAAAAGTGCAAACGGGGGAATGGGATCAAGTTGACAGCAAGCTTTCGCAGATCAGAATTGAGTTGACCGGGGAATCGAAGGCAGCAAGTGACACCGCTCATGGTTGCAGAAATTAAGTGGTTCAGATCACCAACTGGGATGAAAGAAAGAAAACTATTTGATTTAATATATAAAAGTAGTGTGGATGAACTTCACTCAGAGAAGCTACTTCGTTAATTTTGGGAAATCACAACAATGTGTTATCAGTAGTAATACAACAATGTGACATGTATTTGTATAAACATTTTCAAATGATTAAGTTAATCGAAGGAAATTGGTAAAAATTATTCTAAGATACTGATGGTATTTTCCTCATCTTAAACAGAATGAACTACGTGATACAACATTATTTCATGATTAAAGACCTACGTTACACCCAAAGAACAGTCACTATGAAATATATTCCAGGACGGGGATTTATATTCCTTATGATCAAATATATGTGTGATACATACATATCAGGCACAAACAACTGTAATCAGTGTATAGCAACAAGGAACCATTCAAACTAAATTGAAGCAAATCAGGTAACTCTATAAACAGTATCTCAGGCAACAATATATGGATAGTACCAGCAAGGATTTCAGTAAAATATACTCACAGCTAGGCGTGGTAAGTTTGAGGGTCCTGAAACAAATATCATATAAAGCTTCATTGTCTAGCACCATGCATTCATCTGCATTCTCAACAAGCTGATGCACTGAAAGTGTGGCATTGTATGGCTCAACCACTGTATCCGAAACCTTGGGTGAAGGGAACACTGAGAATGTCAGCATCATCCTATCTGGGTACTCTTCCCTAATCTTTGAGATCAACAAGGTACCCATACCAGAACCCGTTCCACCACCAAGAGAGTGGCACACTTGAAACCCTAGAAAACCAAAAGTGAATTTCAGAAACAAGCAGAAACAATTTTTAAATCAAGAAAAATTAAGACTTCTCATGCAATATCCATCAAGGAAGTGAAATCCCCTTTGAATATTGTAAATATTGTGAGAGATGCTTATCTCTGAATCCAATGAGCTCTGTAATCAACAATTTTTAAAATAAACAACTTAATCATACTACAACTTCGCAAATTACCTTGAAGGCAGTCGCAATTCTCAGCCTCCTTTCTTACAACATCAAGAACTGAGTCGATAAGCTCAGCACCCTCTGTGTAGTGCCCTTTAGCCCAATTATTTCCAGCACCAGACTGGCCGAAGACAAAATTATCAGGCCTGAAAATCTGTCCATATGGACCAGTGCGGACACTGTCCATAGTTCCAGGCTCCAGATCCATGAGCACTGCACGGGGAACAAACCTCCCACATGATGCCTCATTATAGTACACATTGACACGCTCTAATTGCAGGTCAGAAGTTCCAACATAGCGCCCAGTTGGGTCTATGCCATGCTCATCACACACAACCTCCCAGAACTTTGATCCGATCTGGTTACCGCATTGGCCTCCCTGAACGTGAAGGATTTCTCTCATTTTCTTCCTACAAATACAAAGAATCATCAAATACCCAATCAAATTCCCATCCACTCTCTCGAAATAATCAATTTCCTAAATTTTACCAGAATCTAGTTGAGATAGGAACCAAATCTCCTGAAACAATAAAATATCTATAACATTAGTTATACACTACGATGGAGTCACAAGTTCTTCTGGATAGACATATACACGTTGATCAAATCCAAGTCATACAGGGCTGCATTAAGATCAATTATGGATCTATAAAATATAAAGAAAGCTAATACGTAATTGAGATTCGATACCAGTAAGCTAAAGAAAATAAGAATTTTTAACATCCATATATTCACCAGATTTGTCAAAATTCAATGGAAATTTAAAACTATACAAAGCACATTTACTGATCTGACACGAAATGGTAACACAGTTAGAAATAAGAGTCGATCAAAATTACCCAAAATTTGTAAGAAATGTCAAATAAAAATTAAAATCAATGAGATCTACTAACCTTCTACATATTCAATTGTATAGTGACCCGTAAATCATCAAATATTTAATTTAACTTGAACATTAACAAATTTATAAATAAAAAATAAAAAAAATTAGCATAACCAACCGTAAAAGACGAGTTATTTAAGTACAGATATTAGAAATATCCAGAAACCAACGAATAGGTATATATAAGTTATCAATATATATATATATATATAAGAGCTTAAACATTTTAAAAATAACTGATCTACCAAGATTTTCCCATTCATTTCAAGAGGAAGTGGCAAAATTTGGAAAACCAATTAACACGATAATATTTCAGGAAATTGAAAATCATAATATAAAATTCATATAAGCACTAAAATTTTGAGAAAAAAATGACGAAATCCAAAAACTAGTAAGGATCTCAATACAAATTCAAAGAATTACCAATTCTAGAGGAATTATAAACATATAAAATTACTAATTTATACAACAAATAATATATATCTGAACAAAATTTGAAAATTACCTTTATAATTTGAGGACAGATGAGAATTTTATGATCTCGATCGAGATAGAAATATCTACTCGATCGATTTGAGAGTGAGAGGTGTCAGGTGTGTGTGGAAAATATGAAGCCCCGGAGATGGATTTTATATCAGTGAGAGGAAGGATCAACGGCCAGGATTGCCACCCTCCTACTATTGATGGGCCATTACTGCCGTTGGATTGTAGTAATAGACGGCTACGATTCAATTGGGAACCGCTAATATTCAGATTTGAATTTTTCTGAAAATGGAAATGCTAAATGACGACTGTGGTCTTTCCGAAATGACCTAAATACCCTTTGACTAACTACAGAGCAAGAGCCTGAGGAGTGTTTAAATTATCGGCGGGCCTACACAAATTTTGTATTAGAGCATGATTGCATACTTAAATCCTTGTTTGATCCACATTATTACGGTTGGACATGGTCCGGTTCGATTCAATTCTCTTCAGAATCGAACCGAACCAAAATTAAAATTTTCGGGTATTTAATAAATGGAACCGTCTAGTTCAAATATAATTATAGAACCGTTCGGATTTGATTCCATTCGGTTCTGTTCGGTTCCGTACTATAATTAATTTTTTTCACATTTACAGTAACACTACATAAATACAACTAATGTCATGTTCATCCGTAACTTTTACAAATTAACGTAGCTCAATTCAAAAACATATAAATAACTAGCTGTCCAATAAAATTAATTCAATGCATACAAATACCAAAAAGTAGATATTAATAGTAAAANTTTACAGTAACACTACATAAATACAACTAATGTCATGTTCATCCGTAACTTTTACAAATTAACGTAGCCCAATTTAAAAACATATAAATAACAAGCTGTCCAAAAAGATTAATTCAATGTATACAAAAACCAAAAAGTATATACTAATATTAAAATATCGGTGATCCATATCAATAATTCCTTTACTTTAAGCAGCTTGCATAAAGAAAATGAAATATAAATGAAAAGTTATAAAAATAAAATACTTTTAAGTATTGGTAATACTTACCAACTATTTGAATTAATTATCAATTGCTTGACTTGTCATATTAAGAAACTCTACAACCATAATTGAAAAAACACAATTAACAAACAAAAATAAACTAAAAAATTGTTCAACTAAATTAGTTAATTTTCTAATTTATTTAGAAAAAATTAAAATAATTTAATTAATTCAATATAAAAAATCAAAAAAATTATTTAGATTCGGTTCTTGGTCTAGAACCGAACCAAACTCATCGATTATCGATTCAGATACCCGTTCGGGTATTTAACTTATAAAGAACCGCTTGGTTCGGTTCACTTTGATTCGGTTCAGAAGTTTTGTCCAACCCTACACATTATTTTTAAAATACTTTTTTCCCTCTTTTTTTTTAATCGTACATTTTTCAATAAAATAATATTACACGTAAATTCAAAACTTTTCTTTATTTTTTTTTTACGCATTCTATATTAATATATCATTCCAAAATGCATTCTTCAATAAAAATGGGCTCAAACGGGCTCTAAAATAAGTTAAATTTGTCTTCTTTTTTTTTGAAATGCAATTCATAACACATCAGAGTGGCAAAAAACAGATACAAGGGGGAGTTACCTCCAACACAATTCTCTCCTCAGAGAGTTTAAGTGCTTGCTATGCTAAAACATAATCTACCACAAAGCCATCCAAGGCACAAAAAACAGATGGAAAAAACCAAACAAGCACAATTCCTTCACCATCCAAAAACTGCAGCCACAAATCTAGCAAAACAGGCCCCAGCCATCCAACCTGATCTACGCAAAACACTTCTAACAGACTCGGGAGTTGGGATCACACGGGCCCTAATCTTCCAAATTAAGAGCTGGGAGGATTGAAAAGGAACAAAACCTGCACCAAAACAAAACCTACACCAAAACAAAACCTCTATGGACAAGAAGTCGGAGAGGAAAAACTAGGACTCCAAGACACCCTAGAGAGAAAACCTTACCATTGCTTGCAAAGGAAGGACAGGGAAGGTAGATGGCAAGGAAAAGAAAATAAATGGACCAGCATAAGGGAAAAAAACAAGAAGAAAAGGAAAATGGACAAGTTGGCCGGACGAGCGGCACAAGGCCGCTCCCCGGAAGCAGAACAACCTTCTAAGCTTCTTAGGGTTTTAGGAGAGGCAGTGGCTCTCGGTTCCAAACGCCCTTGCGTCAGCAGTTATTAGTTAAATCTGTCTTTAAAGTTACATTTTCACTCACAAAAATTCATTTTTAAAAAAGTAACTTTTAAGTATGATCAAACATGAAGTAATGAACAATAAAACTCAATTATTCAATCATGATTATTATAATTACGGTTTTCAGTGTATTTTAGAATTTGTTTTGATAGGAAGAAACCTAAACAATAACGTTAAAAGAAATTTCCTAGTCGATTTAATATCGTCAAATTATTTTAATTGATGAAAAGAAATCAATACAGATTATTTGCAAATTATCTGCATCACAACTTATGAAGTTTACAGAAAGTCGTCCAATAATTTCACACTTCTATCCGAAATTTAAGCATTTATCTAAGAGAATTTCAATTTGTTGAAATAAAATGTTTCGAAATAATAAACATTTTGCAAAAAAGAATCATTTTTCACTTTTCTTCATGATATTTCCCTACTTATTTATCGCTCATTCTTTTAAAAAATTATTTTTCAAATAATCACTCGTGGCTTCATATTTCCCCTAAGCTTAGCCCAAATAATACTCCATCTGTCATATTTATATAGGTTGATTTTATTTTTGGGATAATTACCAAAAATCAGCTGT
>CAIGRT010049692.1:0-20767 GCA_903798405.1 Fraxinus platypoda | reverse complement strand
TAAATAATTGTGCATTTTGAAAGAGTAAGACGGGCCTTAGTAGGCTTTAGTTTAGTAAATTTAATTGGGCTAGTTATTTAAATAGACCCAATCCATTATTTGTTATTTTATTTTATTTATTTAGTTATTTTTTTTTATGTCTACAGGGCTAAATTCGTCTCTTAAACTTAACGCGGTCCAATATTTAATTAATTAAATTAATTAAATTTGGTCCATAAATGAATTAATTCAATGAATTAATTCGGCCTATTAACAAACAACCAAATTAATTTATTTATTTCGTCCTATTAACAAACAATCGAATTAATTATTTCTCCAACACTTGTTAATTAATTAATTTGTTAATATCATTCTTTTAGTTTTCCTTTTGTGTGTGACACATTAGATTGTCAATCACAATATCTAACGACATGAATTATTATTTTGATCTCATTAAAATCAATAAATTGAAATACTCATTTTTAATTTATCACTAATTCGCATTTGTCGTCCCATATTAACATCTAAGAATGTGTCAGGGCAATACATCTAACGAAAAATGTCACGTGGTATAATAAAATCAAATTTTTTCGTTTACCGTGAAATTATAATCATTTCGTCAATATGATCCGATCAATTACGAGATATGAATATGTGTCAATCTCAATTATCGATCATATATTCTATCCTACTATTTAGTCAATTTCGACTTATGAGTACATAATGACCAAAGATTTCATTATCAATTTAACTGAATGAAATGTAAATCATAATCTCTTACTATCTAAGAGTAACGATTCCTCTATTAATAACCTTCATATGATTTTTGATATCTACGAACGATTCCGTATTAGCGACCATTTGGGCATTTTTTTCCAAGAACCGATGGAATCGGATCGGAACCAAATAAAATCGATCAGTTTGGCTCCAATTCCTCTACTAAATGGATCGATTTTGGGACCATACATCGAGAACCGATCGATTTGAGTCTGATTTTTGGTACAACCAATAGTGAATTCGGTTCTCCCGGATTTCTCTTTTTACTTGAACAAAGATGTACTACATCTTTAAACACTAGATCCCAAAATTATTTCACGTTAAAATTTCATTTCCCATATGTCTCTTCTTCATTTCTTTAATTGGTAATCGAAATTTAAGCCTACATAATTTTATTAATATTTTACAAATTCATAATTTCAGTGTAACACAAAAGGAAAAATATATTTTACAAATATATTTCATAATAATTCAAATTTTATCGTTGTTTTTAAAATAGTTGGCCATAAAAAATCACGATCCTTAAGAATTACTAAAATAATCAGGCTATTATTATATGAATTTTCTTAAGAAATAATTTTCAATCGATATTTTACCGTTTATGCTATGTTTAATAGTTTATCATTTTTTCGCCTTTAAAAGTTGACATTGAACTTTGGAGTGGATTTTTATATGTTGTCGCGTTTAATAGATTTTTTATATTATTAAATTACAAGAGTAATTTCACACTCTATTTTTGTCTATTTTCAATTTAACAAATAATTTTATACTTTATTTTTATAAATTTTTATCAATATAAAGAACCGAATTGAATCATAACCGATTGGTTCGATTTCGGTTCGATTCTATAATTGATATGGAACCAATGATTCCATTTTTAAGATTCTCGCTGATACTCGGTTCGATTCGATTCCCTTTAGGACCAGACCAAACCTAATCGCGCCCACTTCTATATAAAAGTCTAGAATAACTATAAAAAGTCATAAATCATCCCCATGTATAAAGGTGTTAATTCGGGTGGTCCGAGCCGGGTCGGCCCGCCAACAAATGAGCCGAGTAATGGCCTGCGTGAAAAAAAGCCCGCCCGCTACGGGTTCCGGGTTGGCCCACAAATTTTGGACTACAACCCAGGCTCGCCTGCTGACCCATCCGGGTCGAGCCCATGCGGGTCACGGGTCGCGGTTTGTTCCGATTTGGCCCGTATGATTGTATAAATGAAATTATAAAAATATAGAATTTTTCATATTTATAGCAAAAAATATTTTTTTTGTTAAATGTAAACTAAGAATTGAACAAAATGATAAATTCATATTTATACCAAGAAATGTTTATATAGAATTCAAATTTAATGTTACATGAATTATTTATAACTTTGCAAAGTTAAATTTAATTTAAACAAATAACAACTAAATGCAATTCTAATTACTATTATCAAATATTTATAGCATAAGTACATTTCAATTAGGTTGGCTCCTTCTTTTTGTCAAATTTTTTTTTTCACGGGCCAACGGGTTAACCGCGGCCCGTGAAGGTGCAACCCGCGAAGCCTGCGGGTCACACTTCCTTGACCCGTGAATCGCCTACTTAGGTCACGGGTCGACCCACGGTCCCGGGTCGATCCGGACCGATTTTCATGGGTCTGACCGGCCCGTCCGTCTTGACACCTCTACCCATGTAGAATTTGAGTGTAATAAGGAATCCAACAGAAGATAAAATTTCAGTTAGTTTAGTACACTTTGGTCCACCATATTAAATTCTTGTGCATCCCATGTCGTCTTATTTGCATGACAGGTCCTCATCTTCAAAACTTAATTATTTTGGTCTCCAATTCTTCAATTTTGTACACATTCAATTCAATTTCATCCAAACTTATACAATCTGAGTTTTACCTAAATCAAACATAAATTAACCTAAATTAAGTAAATATTCGCTCAATAAAATATCTTGAATTGGTATGAAAATGGGAAATAAATAAAAAATCGAAGCCCATACAAGCGCATAAAATGCACTTATCAAATACTTTCAAACTTAGACTCTTATTCATCCCGAACAAGATCATCTACTAAATACACATGCAAACAAAAATATAAAGCATTAGTTAGCCAAACTTGCATCATGTATTTGAAATCATTTGACAATTCATAAAATTTCATAAGTAATGCAAGTAAAACTAATTATTTATTTATTTATCTCATGCTTGATCGATATGGGTTTACATAGTCAAACTGATCATTATAAACTTCTAAGTTGGTTATTTCCCTACCTTTAATAGTCAAATAATTTCTCTCTCTTGTGACACGCATACCCCCAAACATGTTTTTCAATCAAATACTCATGATTTTTAATCTAAGGTTGATTACACAACACTCTTTCCTTTTCGACTCAAGTTTAGTTAGGTTTCACTAATGAAAGTTACTATCTCAATATGTAATGAATCTCTCTAAGTTTTAGTGTCTCAACTTCCAAGCTTCAACTGGGATATTAATGTAACGACTCGAGTCTCGCGCCTAAGCCGTTATATCATATGTAATATTCGTTTTGATAGTACCTAAACTCATCTTACCTCTCACGACTTTCTATCGCGTACTCCAAGATTCAAATCCAAGATATCTACCTAATGAGAGACTAACCTTCATAATGACCTTATAGAGTAGTAAAATATGTCCAATTGAAAGAGTCTTTCGTCATTTTTATTTGCCCAAATCTAAATTTACAGTCAAATTTTGAAAATATTTTACTATGTGTATTTTATTTATTAACATATATTTGTTTGGAATACTATATCCATTCTTTGACACTATTATCATTTAGTCTTTTGAAATTTATAACCATTCTAGCTTTACTTCTTTTAATTTTACTATGATTCCTAACCATAAAACATGTTGATCTATGCTATCTACTAGAAGGTTTTATTATTTTCAAATCTAATAATTCTTTAATCTGTATATTAAAATCTTCTATGTCATGATTTGTATGTTTGGTTTCTATTGTTGTAATCCTTATGTTTTCATTTATTATTTCTAATTTAGCTTGTATCTTATTTTTATCACAATGTCTTATAGGATCTTCTCCTATTATTTGAATTTGTTCTGCTATATCTACACTATCTATTTTAGAAGAGGTTTTATTAAAAAAAAATTAATTCTTTGACTGGCGACTTAAACATTCTAAGTTTTCCAGATTTTCATCTAAATTATAATTTTTTTGGTTTTGAATTTTGTAAAGGTAAGGTTCACCATACTTGGCTCGCAACTACTGTGATATGTCTACTGTCTATATAATAGAATATTTTTACCAAAAATTATCGCATCATGAGTAACTGCTAGGCTTCCATTTCTACTTAATAAAAGTTTTATGCCTATAACAAATTCATCTTTAATTAGTTTGCTAACCAATGTGGCTATTAAGTTATATTGTCTTTCTTATAATATAATCTTACAGTTATAAAAAAAATCTTTCTTCAAAGTCCATTTTATTACTACCCATTTGACTTCATATTATTTAATATTCTAGTTTCTGCCTATAGTCCTTGGAACTATTTTTTTCTTTTTTAATTGTATTAAATGTACATCATTAATCTCTTGAAGCTATTAAATTAAATTTAATCATTTTATTTATATCTACTTCTATAGGCATTCTAATACTTTTAGTAGGCTCTATTCTAGATATTTGACATATTATTTCTTCTTGATTTTCTGTTTCTAAATAATTATTTTTTGTGTAATTATCTTTAGGTTTTCTCTTTGTTTCTAAATCTCTAATTCTGTATTGTGTTTCCATAACGTTTCATATATTTTATCTATTCTTTTATTTGTATTAATAATTCTATCTTCGAATCTTTCTATAATTTCGCTATAGACTTTTGGTTTATTATGAACTTTTTCTTTTATTCCTAAACAATTATTGCATTGAATTTCTAATAAAACAATTTTTACATTGATTTATATTTTTGTCTAGGAATATTTTATATGTTCTACTTTTATCCATCTTTGACCATTGTCCTCTAATCCATTCATGGACACATTCTTGCTCTATGTTCATCGTGTTTGTATAAGAATTGAAAATGTAATTATTCTAAACTACTAGAAGTGTCTTCTAAACTACTTGTTATTTCTAAATTTTTCGATTCTTCATCTGTGCAAATACTATATACTGAACTACGAAATTCATTATCAGGTAATTCTATAATATTACATTGTATTTCTTCAATTATCGTAAATTTATTTAAAGTTTCTATGTTTTTATTTTTAATAGGACGTTTATTAGCAAAATGTCTAGGATCTCCATAAATGTAACATTTATAGTCTTTTCTACTTTTAAATTTCTAACATATATATTATAATTGGGTCTTTTATTTTTATAATTTGCCCTACTTGGTCTAATATTATACTTTTTATTGTTTCGATATTTTATTTTATATTTATAGTTTTTTTCTTTCTTCTTCTATAATCATAGATATGTGGTGTATATAAATTTGAACAAAAAGAATAATTTAATTTCTTTATTTGCTTTTAGCTACTTCTTCTATGTAATATTCTTTTAAATTATCAATTATAAATTTTATAGTAGCACTATAGTTTTTCATTTTTATTCCAGGTGTTAATTCTATATCATTTCTAATCATATCATTTCATGGAGATGGGAACCTTTTATATAGTCTATCAAGTATTTCAAAGTCTAATAAAATGGTTGTATGCATTTCAAAGGCTATGATTTCTATTTTTCACCAATTAATTAATTAACAAGTATTGAACAATTAATTAATTGGGTTATTTGTTAATAGGTCCGAATTAATTAATTGGATCAATTAATTTATGGACCAAATTTAATTAATTTAATTAATAAAATATTGGACTTTGTTAAGTTTAAAAGACAGGCTAAACTCACTTGGACTTATGTTAATAAGTTATTAGGGTTTCAGAAAAATAGAACACAATTTATTATTTTGCTAGCACAAAAAAAGAGAAACCATAGTTCTCTCATTCTTGTTCTCTGTGTGGATCTTCGTTGAAGGCTGGACAGCTGTGGATTGCAGAGATCGTGATTGTACGTGTTCCAAGATCGCAAAAGAGTTTGCAGGATTAACTAAATGTATTATTCTAAACGCAGTTTCAATCTAAATACAAAGCAGATTCTTGATAGGAATTGAAATCTGTTTTATTTTCTGATGTGCATCAACAAGTAAATTTCCAACAGATTGTATGTCTACTATACTTTTATGTGATCATTTTGTGTGTGTTAAGTATCACAGAGGTGTTCTTGAAAAAGAATGTGTCTAATATGCTTATTTTTTTTAATCAATGTGCTCTTGATAAGCATCTTTAGGTATCTCTCTCTTCAGGTGAGGGAGTCTAATTCTTTTTCGCAATGGAAAATGATAGATTGAAATAGCTATGTGATACTCATCCAATAAATCTCTTTCTTTATTCAATGATAAAGTCATTAATCCTTAAAAGATGATATCAATTCAGAAGCACTTTTAATCATTAAAAACATATATTTCTTATAAATAGCAGACATGTGTTTATTGTTTTGTGCTTAGGACATTTGGTGGTGTTGCTCTCTTATTAGAATAAGGAAAATCTTGAACCTAGAGTTAGGAAATGTGTTTTTCTAGGAAACCTTAAGTGATTTAAGGGCTATATGTTGTGGGATGAAAGCCACAATGGAGGTAAAATCATTGTAAGTAAAGATGTCACATATAATTAAGCTGAAATGCCATGTTTAGGACATGATTTTGATCGATTTAGAGAAAATAGCAAGGTAGTGCTAGAGGTGAGATAGTGGTAGAAGAACACCCATACATTTAAATCCTTTAGTGAACTACTAGTTGGAAAGAGATAAATAGAGGAGACAGCATAGGGAACCTCAAATATTTAGTTATGAACCTGAATTCACATTTGCCTATGCTGTTTATAAGGAACTAGTCAACAGAGAGCCAAACACATATGAGGAGGATACGGAGAGTGAACAATCAGTGAAGTGGATGAAAGAGATGAAGGAAGAGATGAGTTCTCTAGCTAAGAGTCAAACGTGAGAATTAGTCCTTAAACCTAATAACAAATCAATAATTGATTTTCAGCAGGTTTTTAAGGTCAAGAAGGGTACCACTAAGGTTTACTGTTAATATTTAAAGCTATATTAGTAATTAAGGGGTACTCACAGAATGAATAGATATATAGATTATAAAAAATATTTTTGCCGATTTTTAAGTATACTACCATTAGGGTCGTGTTTTTATTAGTTGCATATCTTGACTCAGAATTTGAACATTTTGATGTAAAAAATGCTTATTTTCATGGTAAACTAGAACAAAAGATTGTTATGAATCAACTTCAAGGTCTTTAGTCAAGGAGATGTTGATTTTTATATGCCTACTTGCTAATAAGGATAAGATGTCGGAGAAGTTGGTCAAAGAAGCATAGGCTTTCGGTACAAAAGTTTTTTGGCATCGAAGTATAGGTTCGTTGGGCACGTACAGTCAAACTATCTTGGGACGACATGAATCGAACTTTTCTTTATTTGTTGAAGATAAAATTATAGACGCCAACATTGCACACCAAAAGATGCGTTCACTAGCCCAATAAATAGGAATTGTTGTTTGATGTGTTTAACACTTTTAAGAAGTGTTGCTAATGACAAGCGGGATTACGTTGGTGTGAACTTTTCTTTATTGAGCATGTAGAGAGACTTACTAAGCGCCTATCGCAATTTTTCTACAAAAAATTGATTTTTGCATCACATCAAAAGTCACGTCTGCAGTCCAGTAAACCTGCCTGCAAAATTCTCACTTGTTCCATGTGAAGTAAAAAGTCATTTTTATTTTTTTATTTTTTTGATACCCAGGTCTCCCAACTTAGCCAGACTAAATCCTGGACCTTTAGCCACTGGCCCCTCAGCGACTCGATGAAGTAAACCGCGGGTTATGCCCTTGTTGGCTCCCAGGTTCCTGCATTGCTTATACTCCTGGCCCCAAGAGAGCCCTCCTCACTGCCTTCCAGTCATTGTCTTGCTTCCAAGACTAATAAAAAGTCATTTTTACTCACCACTAACATAATGCAAAAGTTATCTCTAGCTTTAGAATTTGGCCACCATGTTTGACTTTTCAACCAAACATTCAAGTAAATAATGGACAATTTTTTAAACCACTTCACAAGTGGCTCTTCATTGGAAAGTGAACCAATTTCAACAATTTCACAAGTCATCAAAATACACCAAATTTCTTATAAAATTGGTACGGTGTACCGTTTTCTTTATTCATGCCAACGATTTTTTTTGGTTTTGCACTATCCGAACAATTATCGTGTTGTCAATATAGTCGTAATTTGTAATTTTGTTTCTTCCAAATACACACCAATTATCATTGTTGTTGTGTCAAATAATCGCGAAAACGATCACATTCATTTCGTGGCATTTCAGGTGCGTTCATTTCAGCTGCGATTTCTTAATGCTCGTCTAGAAGCTCCACCTCTACAGCATCGGGACCTGTCTCCTCTCTCGTAAAGCTTCGTCGACCACGCCAGCTCATTGAAGAAAGTTATGAATACCCATAATTGCTATTACAATAGCATTTTCCACTCTGAAATTATAGCTTGGCATATGATCGAGAATTTTCCACCGACTTTTCCAAACTCTGAATGCACGTTCAATTACATTTCTACACGACGAGTGTCTGAAATTAAATTTCTCATGCGCATTTCGGAATTTACGCCTACGTCCAGTATCCCCGTCATAAAATTGTTGGAAATGGTACAATATATCGGACCCCTTATAAGGAGCCATGTACCCAAGTCGATGGGCAAATCCCGAGTCAACAAGATAATATTTTCCCGCTGCTGGTTGTGGACAATCAATATCAGGGCTGTGTATAGCACGAGCCAAGATGCGTGCACCATGTATATTCCCCGTCGTGCTTGCGAGCACAAGTGTAAAACACAAATTAAAATCACATGCCGCCAGGACATTTTGCGTAGGAATTCATTTGTGTCCAATAAAGTTCACTCGTTCGTTGCGAGGGAGGACGACTCTCACATGTGTGCCGTCAATTGCACTTATGCAATTCTTGAAGAGCGGATGCTTATTCTGATTAGGTATGTGATGCTCGACAGCGTGGTTGTATTTGGGATGTGGTCGAATGAGCCGAGCAGAGAATTCGACAACAACTTGCAGCACAATTTTGAAGTAGTGCCCTATAGTTTCCAATGAATGATTGAACAGCATCTAAACTTGTCTATATCATTTTTCCGTGTGCTAAAATGCAATGAAACATTCCCACTTGTTCGTATATGTCTATGTGCTGCCTAGTGTGCAGTCCATACTCATCGCGAAGAATATGTGTGAAAGTTCTGAGCATTGATAGATACATTCGAAACTCTGCATAGCATTGTTGCGGACCACACTGCATAGCGTCGAGCATGAACATATGACATTTTCTCGAATGGAAATCTACAAATTCAACGCCTTTGTTCGTGATAGTATTTGTGTATGGAAAGTTCGGTAATCCGACAGTATCTAAGCCATTCTATAATATCCTCTTGTAGCTCTTCTAGAAATTCCTCCCCCCTAACGTCGTCTTCAGATTCGATAACGGGCATCAAAACACAATTGAAATCAAAATTTTCCATAACGTTACTCTAAATTACAATCTAGACATGACTCGTGTATCATATAATTGAAGACAAATATGAAAATTTAGCTACCATTGATGAGAATGCTCTACGTTTATGGATTTGTGTTCCCTTTTATAGAATTTGCATGCGATATATTTTTAGTCACAAGACATGATTGATGCAATGCAGTACATATGCATGTGAAAAATATAATTGAAAAGAATCTAAGGTACCCTGCAGTACTTGACTGAGAAGAGTTAAAAAAATTCAAGTCTTCACATGCTGTACATATGCATGTGAAAAATCTAATTGAAATCTAGCTCCTCTGAGTGTTTCATGATGTAGCATGCATAAGTTAACCATGCATAAGTACAATAACTGATAATAATAATAATAATGGCAAATGTATGTTGTTCAAATACATGCCGCATAAAAAAAATTTCCATAGAAGAAACCACACTTATTATGGTTTTGATTTTCTGTACTCTTTCCAGTTCCACTCGACCCAGTCAAATTTTTCGTCAACATCGTCCTGCATCTCGAACATCTCCCGATTATGCATGAAGAAGACGAACGTGCACGTCCAGTGATAAAGATCAGTTTTCTTTTTCAGCCTACCCATCGCCAACAACTCATTCAAGCAAGATTTCGCGTCCGGAACTGTAGGCCCAACTAAACTGTCAATCTTGGCGACAACGTTCTCACTTACAGTGGTCATACGATCAACGGAATAGGAAATGTCTCGTGCAGATTTTTTTTTCTTCTTTTCTTTCTTGTTGTTGTTCGCCGCTCTACGTTTATCGCCGCTTCGTTGACCCAAAAGATCCATGCTTACACTAGCCATCCCCGTTGTGACGCCTTCATCGCTAGAGCCACTGCTCTCGTCATCAAGTGGTACCTCGTCACGGTAGTCTTCGTATCCGCTGTCTTCGTACATTGCAAAACTAGTTCTGCAAAGCTTAGTAGGTGTGATTGAGTACTTCTCGCTGTTGAACGCGTCTTCGAACAACGATTTGTAATTGTACATCTCTCTGCAGTCTTTAAATTCTTCATAATATTTGTACTCCTGTGAAACAGGTAGAGAAAACTTATGTAAGCAAGTAAGCAACAGCAAACTTGTGGTACTGTTCGCTCAAATATATGAAATGAAACTGTAGGGATCAAACCCAATGCATTTTCAAGAAGCAATTTTATGAATGCATTACTGGATAGCAAATTTCAATGACCTATTATAGTCCATCACGCAATGACACAACCCCATTTCCAGATGTACCAATTAGCTACTCACTTGCAACATCTAAGGAATAACAATTTAGCATGCACATTAATGAACTATAAGGATCAAACCCAATGCATTTTGAAGAAGAAATTTTATGAATGCATTATTGGACAATAATTTCAGTGACCTGTAATAGTCCATTATGAAATGACACAACCCCAATTGTAGTTTACAATTAGCTCTCACTTGCAACATCTAAGGAATATTAATTTAGCGATTACATTAAAGAACTGTGAGGATCACATGCACAACATAACGGAACAGAATTGATTGTACCTTAACCTTTAGACCCCACCACTCCTCGGACGCCACAATTCTGCCGGTGGTAGGGTTGTATTCTATACCTGTACAATGCAGCAATTCCTCCAATCTCTTGTGTTTCATACGAAGTGCATCCCAACGATTTTTAAGCTGCTGCTTGTTCCAATTGTGGCCGGAGTTCGTGTTGAACATCTGAATTACTGTTTCCCACCTGTGCTTCGTGAAACGCTTCCCGTTTCGGTGACCTTCTGCGATGATCGTCTCACACGCGGCAATGAAAACCTTGTTCTCAAAAGAGTTCCATTGAGCATTCTTTCGGAAGAGTAACTCACTGTTCGCAGCACCGGTGCTATAGCTTGTCGTTTGAGGATGGGAAATAGTCTGGCAACACAACGGGAGAAAAAAAATGCCACATGTGAGAACATATTCAAAATTGTGTGTAGTGTGGGGGGTTGAATCATCGACCCGCGACCGTCCAACAATTATGCAGTTAGGGATTTTGAAGAAGAGGAAAAATTTCGTTTGGGTGTATGTAAACAACAGCATATTTTGCTTATGTACAGATGTTAACCTATCGGAGAGAAAAATGGATCCATTTGCCCGGAGGGTTGATGCTCGGCAAGTGCAGCTTTCTATTTTGAAGACGGACGAGTTCGACTGGACGGGATTGTAATCAGACTGTAGGTGTTGCCTTGTGCGAAATGCTTTCCAGCTGTGATTACGTTGGGTCTCACTGTGACAATGGTCGTGAAATGTTCTGGTCAGTAGGCGAGGACAGCTGGCATAGTGAAGAAATTTTTTACGTAGCAACTGGAATGAGCAAGGTTGATTTGGGGAAGAAAGGTTGTTGAATGAGGTAGGTGGGGTTAGTGCAAATAGGTTGGTGAGGCAAGATTAGTTGAGGGCATTTGTGAGAATTTTCACCTGACAAATTCTGAAAAGTTGGTCTACCATTACCTGCAAATCTGAATTTATTAATGTAAAGAAAATGTTGTTTACATGTGACGGTCAAATTTGTAATTGAAATCAACTTTCTAGCAGCACCAGACATGAGCTAAATTATATCATTCTTGACAAAGCAAGCAAATGGACTTCAGAGAAAATTCTTGTGAGTTTCATATATATTGGGCAATATGGTTAAGCTAATCTAACCAAAACCCGAATTTGTGTCTTAAGTAGATACACAACAGGTGCTCGATCCTCAAAAGTATAGAGTCTCGGGGACAAAGGTTTCGGAAAAAATCCAACCATCTGCTCTCAAATCTTGCTTCCACTGAGATTAATGGAAGAGAACAGCTTGCATTTAGGAATACTTCTTCTCGTAAGTAATTACGAATAAGAATCTATACCAGAATTACGAAGTCTTACGAGCACGAAGTGAAGCGTAGTACAAAATACGTGTAATCTCTTTTGAAAAATCCAAATGTCTACAGTAGCAGCTAAATAAAAAATCACTCACCATATTCCTAAGAAGTTCCAGCGATCTCTTTGATCTAATTTCTAAAATCCGAAAATACCAATCAATACTTGGAATCCAAAAAATGCACAGAAGGTGTATGCGATAAGTGCTGGTGTCTGCAAACAGGAACAACTTTAAGTGAAACATGAAGAATAAACCACAATGAACAGTTGAATTTACAAAATGTGCCATAAATTGAAGACTAATCCGGATGGACTTGAGGTATAAAATCGTTGCAAGGTTAATTAAGCTTCCAGCAGCAACAACCTATCAAGTTTTGGTATATAATAGTGCAGGAAAACTGAAGTTACTCAGCTGGGAATTGTGGTAGTGTAAAAATTAATGAAAATTTTTATATTTGGACAATAATTCTCCACAATACAAAACTTCTAAAAATTCTCCTATGGCATAAAAATTACAAATACTAATTTCCATATGAAAGACCAGCAATAGAAACACCTTAATTTTGTAAGAAATATAAGATTTCCAGATGAACTTGAACACAGACAGATGGGGTAGTTTGACAATGAACAAGACTATAAAAGAATGACTTGCAAGAATAAGAGCCAAGAAATTCAACATCCACAACCTTTGTCAATTCGAGAAGGTTTCAAATAAACATTCTCAAGAAATCTCACTCTGTTAACTTGTGTCTGAACTGAAGAGATAGTACTTGAAGATAAGGAATACATAAGCTATTGGTATGCATTAGTCCAGTAACTATAAAACCAACTTGATATTAATTGCCAGATAGGTATGGACAATGCTTTGTTGGGTCGAGTTGTAACTCGATATGAAGCTGACTTACACTTCAAAGTGTATTTTGAACAGCTGCAACATGTTGAAAAGCTCTCTCAGACTCCTAGGCCCATACACGAAGCTTGAGATCACCTCACTCCTATAAACAAAACATGCTAAAGATCATTTTAAATTCATGACTTGCAAATCCTGGAAATTGTTAAGTATCAAAACTAACACGGTACTTACCAGTCGCTGGTTGATTTCAACTAGCTTTTCAACTCTATTAGCCAGCCTAAATAAATTATAAAATGCATGGGATTGTCTATCCCATCTCTTCCTGAAGTCCTTAATATGAGCAAGATTAAGTATCAGTAAACTTATCACATCGTGCAATAAGAAACTTCGACAATTCTAGAGCATAGCTGCATTAAATTGCATATGAAGTAAATGTTAGCAAAACAAAGATCAAAAAGCGTTCAAATTCAATACTTCACTAATTGTATCAGATGGTGTGATGTTTCAAAATTTACACATACGGTTTAGCAATTTCAGTAATATCAATCAAGGATCGAGGCCCTTCCCAATGCCATCCAACGCTGTCAAGATAAATCTGCGTTATACCAGTAGTAGCAACAGATAGTAACGAAGTAGCTACAGTTAGATACCAGAAAATGCCCTAACAACAAAAAGTGAAAGTAGCAGGAAAGCGGAAGGGTTGATCTGCTGCAATGGCTAACAAATCTTCACCTGTTAAAAGGATACAACATCTGTAAGATGAAATTCCTTCTTCAACTGCTTTTCATCCAATTTCATGGAGAGATGAAAGAGACTAACAGTATGACTAAATGAAGATCAACTAATTAATGACCAAAAACTCGAACATAGACATGATGCGAAAGTCCACTAATAGATCAACAGAAATGAAGAAAGTCCATTTTCTACTTCATTTGAGAAAATAGTTACCAATTGCAGCTACACATTGCTTCTTTTTCTCTGTTATTTCCTTTTTGCTTAATGGTTTCTTGAATCCAAGTTTTGCTGTTGTCATCTCTCTCTCGTCTTTGTGCAGCAAGACGTTCCTTAAACCTGTGTCATTTTAATATTACCATTAGTGCATGCATGAAATTTTGTATACAAGATACTGAGAAAAATTCGCAACCTGTATTTTTTTCTTGCTCAAGTATATAAAAATTTAAATGTATTTGATTCCAATTCCATACAGATAGAATCTGAAATTTTCTAACTTCAGGAGAGCATTCAGAAATGTAGAAAACACAACTTATTTCTACAAAATGCGAGGTCGTTAAAAGTTGAAAGAGGTCACTTAGGAAAATGTGTTCAACATGACCTAATTTCATCAATGTTATTAATGTAGATAACATCAACAAATCTATACACATAAGGAGGAACTCACTTATCAGAATCAGGGCTACCTCATAGAACCATCTATTGGAATATAAGAAAAAGTTTCCTCAAGCTAAGCAAGGGTTAAAGCAAAACTTAAATGAAGATGTATTCCAATGAGCTTTTCAATAGACCATAAATATGAATATCTAAGAAACTCCAAAAGAAGGTGTCACCCAATGAGTGGCAGATTTGGATAGAGTCTCGCACGTAGAAGAAGAGTAAGCGTGCTAGCGCTCTATGGCTTAGGCAGATGCTCAGATCCGATAACCCTTGGGGCGACTAATCACAAGTTATCTGCATAGTCATGGCCATCAAAAGTGATGCCTATTTTGTAGATAATGTACGCTCATAACCCACCCATTAAAGAGTATAGGGACACTACATATTTGAAAAAGGTAATAACAAAGAACAAAAGACTTCAAAATTCGGCCATGGCCCAAAGGAGCCTTGAGCACTTGTAAAATGCTTAACTCAAGGCTCCTTCCCACTCGACATAAAGCTAACCATACCATATCAACACAAAAGCTCTCTTTTCACACGTCACACCCTGGACTCATTATTCAGTGATAATTAGTTGGCAAAGATGCACTCAATATTCAGCGAAAATCTTAAATTGTCTTCAATGGCAAATGATAATGCATTCAATTTTTTAATTGGATATGAGTAGTGTTAGTTTCATAACGGAAAACAGGGTAGGAGATTTGTCTTGTAATGGTAGATTTAGTGAACAAACACAAGGTGATGCACATAATGAAAAAGAATTAGGGGGGAGTTAGAAGTCACACATGGGAACAGATGGTATTCTTAATTTAATGTTCTCTCTGTTCTTAGTCCACCAATTTGTTGGAAAGTGGGAATCAATAAAATTTGCCTATAATGAATAATTCAGTCATATGATACACATTATGCATAAACTAACTAGGAGCCTGAATGTGCCAACAATGTCAACAACCTTGATAGTCGTGTCATCAACACCCTCGTCCTCATCAGCATCTTCAGCAGACCGGTTTGCACCAATGTCTACATCAACAACAAAGAAAAAATCAACCATAGAACTAATAAGATACTCGCCCTTCTGTGTAATCAGCCTGGAGCAAATCAAGGTACGTATCCCATTTGTTACCAATAACCAAGCGAAACCATGAAAATTTTGATATTTTCTTTTTAAAAAATAGATTAAAGTGGATTTATCTACCTTTCCATAACTAAAGCAATGGACTGGAATGAAACAGTGAACCCCCAAAGCCCCTATTTTAAGAGAAGAAGAAAGTAGATAGATATATATCATTTTTTTCGTATCACTTTATCTTTTTAAATTGGAGAATAACATTAGCTGTATTCTCCCCCCCTTCTCTGTCTTCGTGGTCAGAACATTATTCGTTCTTCTTCTTGCCTACTGTCTGTGATTGATCTTCATTTATGAAGGATTTCTTTATGAATTCTCTCATTCTTGGCAGATAAATCTCTCGTGATCTAAAGGTCTAATCCTCTTAGTGTTGGATTCAGATTTGGACAAGTGCGTTTGAGGGTGTTTGACACATATGACGTGGGCTAAATCATTCCATAATGTTGAAATTGTACTTCTCGTGGATTGAGATCTATTGGGGTTGGAGTACTTGTGTGAATTTTTGAAAATTGTGGATAAAATTATTCGTTTTATTTATTGCACTTATAAATCATGAAATATGTCAATTTCACATTGAAGCTTGAATGATTGTGATAATGTATTTTATTGCTCATTTTAAAGTTTACATTGTGATTCATTTTGAGATGTAGGCTATTGCGTAGCATCCCAGTAAGCCAAAGATTGGTTCAAGGCCAATAAGAAAGAAAAGCTTTGGCCAATTGATAATGAATGAATGCATTGGTCAATAGCTAATGAATATTCGCATGGTCAATTGATATTTGAATGAATACGAAGCAAAGAAATGCAGTAGCCAAAAATGATTTTATATGATGAAAAAATAACAGAGCCGAAGATTTGCACCTTAGATAAATGATGAACTAATGTTAAGGGCATACTAAGAAAATTCATTATTCATGATATGTACATCCAATATCAAACGATTATCACTCACTGAACTACAAATGATCGCGTGTCTCTTTACAATTTTTTGTATGTAATTATGGATCATCATAACAACACTCCAAGGGTGAGCATACTCCGTAATCGACTTGAGGCTTGTTCAGTCACTATTGCAAACATGTGCTCTTACGAAGTATACGCACCGAGCTATCACACTTAGAGATGTCGATTACTCAGGCGAACATCTATGTTTTAGAGATGTCGATTACTCAGGCAAACATCTATGTTTCGCGTACAATGATTTTTAAAGGAATTGACACTAACTTAGAGTATAATGGGTGATACGTGCATATATGCACTTCTTCGGGCTTTTATTCTTAATTATTTATATCCATATCAACTTAATATCAACTTAATTTTTTATAAAATATAGTAATTATAGGTAAGATTCTAATTTAAACATAATTGGTCGTGAAAAGGCATTTTGGACCTTAGTTACGGTTGATTTGGAATAAACCGAAGATTAACCAGAGTGCACATGATCAATTAGAAGAATTAATGATGCATTCGGAAGAAATTCATAAGTTTTGGTTGTTAAATTCAATAAATGAAAAGTTTTAGGATAAATTGTAAACGTTTGGTACTTACATTGCACCAAATAATAGTGTGCGATCGCAAAACATGTTTTCTGCCAGACATTTGTTTCCTTGTTTGATTAATCTTCTATTTGGAAACCAATTAGAGCACGAATTTTAACCTTATTTTTGGATCTACAAATTCTTACCTTCATCCAACATCAAATAAGGCTTGTGGGGTTCAATATACACATTATTCAAGCCAAATTAGGCTCTTCGGTTACAAATTCAATAATTCTTTCAAAAGATGAGAACCAAAGAGAAAGCTTTTGATTATAAAACCCATATACTTTCAAAGGTCCATAGAAACTTTGTTACAAAATACACCCATACATACTTTTATACATTTATTTATTGGGATGAAGAAGAATCAAACGAGATTGATCAAGGAGCCATTGAAGAGATTCAAGACTCTATGATTTATTTCATCTTCTTTCCAAACTTCAATTTAGGGTGATGTACGAATTATTTTGTGTTTTTATAATCAATTTGGTGCTTGGCTAATTGTATAGATGTTATGATGACGTAGAACACTAATTGTGAACTTTTGATAATTAAGCCAGGATTTTAACATTAAAACATGAGTTTGGTTTTGAATGTTTGTTAGGAACTTGGTGCTTTTCAATTAATTGATCACTAGTTGAGTTGTCTTTTAATTTCTATTGACATTATTCGAGATAAAGTATAAGAATTTGGCACGTAGTAATAATCATTATAGAGTTTGCTAGGAGATAAAGATATACATATATGCTTTACATGATCATTTTAAATGTTTTTGTAGTTTAATTCATCGTTGTGTGTTCACATCCTTCATAGATATATAAGAGTCATATGTGAGGATAGTTTCAATTCTACTCGAGAGGGATTATTGGACAAATTAGACACATTGAGTTTCATCCGAATATGTGGTGTCTAAATCTTGAATTGATATTAAAATGGATTAGTAAATTTAAAGCTGATTTTAGATTGTTAATATAAATTCCAAATCTCGTCCAATCTTGCTATTCGATTAAAGTTAGGTTTAATTGACACTAGATTAAGTACTTAGTTTTCGTGGAAACAATATCTTACTCATTCTTTATTACTTGGTTAACATATCGTACACTTATGGAATTTTATTGATGAAGTTTTTGGAACCATTATCGAGAACGACAGTTAGTCAATTAGTTTTAGTTAGTTCTAGCTTTAATTTGAATTTCTTTTTCTTCTTGTTTTTGTTTTTGTTTTTCTATTTTTCTTCTCAGTTTGTAACTGATCTACCTTTTTTTTTTTTTCATTGACAAAGAATTGAAATAAGCAAGAGACCATCAACAACTTGAGACGTTGGATCCCGACTTTGATGAAGATAACATGATGATGAGCTATCTCATTACCCTCGCAACTTCAAAAAGATGTAACATAATGCACATCGCAAAATTGATGAAGATAACATAACTATGGGGGTCTCATTGCCCTTCCCCACTTTCCAATGAAGGAATATAATGTACATCTCGAAATCGATCCAAAGGATGAAACCCCAAAGAAGTTTTTGGATTATCCAAACAACCACTGGAAGAAGCTTTACACAAACCGAAAGGAACAACATCTTGATTCACACAAATGACTGAGACAACCTTCTAGAGTCAACGAGTATCTATTAACAACTTGAAAATCAAATAGGTTAGTTGGCTACAATGATCTCGAATAGCAACACAAGTAAACAACAACTATAGAAGAATAACATGAAGAGATTGAGGAGTTAATCATTAGGGAGCCAAACAAATCACTGGCATTCAATGAGGATGGAATTAGCGCAATCTTCCGACTTCATTGATTTTGTGAATAAAGTCGAGAAAGAAGTTGAAGTTTTCATAGTTGAGTTCAAATCACACAGACTAGACAAATTATGTGATGATCCTATGGGGAATCTCCATGTCATCCAACCCGAGGAATCAACAATTAAGAAGAAAAGCTTGTAGAGGACGAATTAATCATTATACCTCCAACTTCTTTGATTTTGTTATTAAAGGGAGGAATAAGTTGAAGCCTTCATGGTTTTGTTCGAGTCGGGAGATGTAGGCAAGTCAAGTGGACAAGGGCAATGTAAAAGCTTGGAAAAAATATGAAGTTTGGTGCAAAGTCAACTTAGACAAACTAAGCAAGTCTTTCAACTCCGTATTCAAAGTGCTTTGAAGCATTTATGAAGTCTTGCAAGGACTATAAACAAGCTCTTATTAGGAAGTTTCCTAATTTTCTTATTTATTTATTTTTCTTTTAATAATTGCATTGCATGTAATGAGTTAGGATTGCTATTTTGCGCGGATTATCGAGTCTCGCTAACAATTAAAAGATAATTCAGACGATTGTGTAAGGAACAAACCTGTCGAGACAAAGTCCCAACGAGGGGTGCTTTATTTATGAAGAGTACAATTAGGAAGAAGCAAAACGCCTCCAAGGGGCACAAGCGTACAAAGTAATTTGAAAGTTGACAATAAGAACTAAACGAAATGAAATTACATAATTCTCTATTTGAGAGTGATTGATTCGGGGTCCTTCATTCAATGTCTTCTTTTTTCTTTTATACTCATTTACTAGTTTTCCTTGTAAAATCGTTTGGAGATTGTTTGTCGCTCTATAACTACCCACTTGCTTCATAATGGCTGACGTGTCAAGGAACCGTCGTTTTTAAACTGCTGCTATTACTCCCCTATTTTAATTGCTTGCAACCGAGATTCTTGGATCGTGGAATGTGATAAGATTGCTCAATAACTGCTTCAATAACTGTCGCTTTAAATAAAAAACAAGACGCTATATTCGCTCAGATCTTAAGCATCTCGAAGGCTTGGGCGAGAATGGGATTGTCGCTCTGAGCGACAATAAGGTACTTCATTCGCTCAGATCCTGGGTGTCCTGCGGACTTGGGCGATGATAGTCCTTCGTTTATGGGCCTCCACTATATTTTATAATGGTCTCATTTGAGTCTATCCCTCAAATTCCCTAACTGGGCTCCATTTTTTGGACCATTTAATTGGGCCTCATTTTTGTATGTCAACAATTACCCCCCAATATGGCAAAATTAATATAAAGTATTAATCTTATGTCATATTCTTCCTTTGTATTTTCTGGCAATACTTGAATTCTCAAAAAGGGCGAATGATCCTAATCATTATTTTCATTTGGCGGTAACCCTCTACATCATAAAAAGTGTAACACCACGTAACCCCTATAAACCAAAGGATACGCCACTTCATCGCGCCATTATACTCACGTCTTTGCATCGAGCGCTTATCTTTTCTTATAGAAATCACTGTTCATCTTCTTGCTTCCCTGCTACGCTTCTCACAATCCCTTACGAAGATTGTATTTTGCAGCAAATGGTGACTCCACAAAGCCCTTCCGACAATTCCCTTAGCTTCGAAGATTTCCAAAACCTCATCACCAAGTCGTATATCAATTCAGTTTTTCTTTCACCAGCCAACCCTGACCTTCATAAATTCTACTTACGCCCGTCATTTAATGATGCTGAATCAGTTGGGCAAATGGCAGTGGGTCAGCTATTCCCCTGTACTCAAAATCCTCATTTTCTGAATTCTCTACCGTTGAGGCCAATACGCG
>CAIGRT010049686.1:0-14362 GCA_903798405.1 Fraxinus platypoda | reverse complement strand
TTTCAGTGTGAAATAATTACGTCGAGACAACAAATGTGAACTTTAATTGAGCATAAGTGCCACACAACATTATTCTCGATTTCTTTGTTGAACTTTTTAAAAGTTATTTTGTTAACTTTTTTGAAAGAATAATTTCAAAAATGACGTACACGTATCTTCGAAAACCAAGCTGAGTTTGTGACTATTTGAGAGGGTATTAATCACGTGCTTGATAAAATAAATTAAGCACTTAATAATGATTAATAAAAAANGAGCATAAGTGCCACACAACATTATTCTCGATTTCTTTGTTGAACTTTTTAAAAGTTATTTTGTTAACTTTTTTGAAAGAATAATTTCAAAAATGACGTACACGTATCTTCGAAAACCAAGCTGAGTTTGTGACTATTTGAGAGGGTATTAATCACGTGCTTGATAAAATAAATTAAGCACTTAATAATGATTAATAAAAAAATTGAAAATTCGATCATCTAAAAAGTGTATCGATTAAAATCTAAATTTTAATTTAAGTGAAAGTTACCAAATCATTTCGACAATATATTTTATGAATTCCACAAATTTATTATCTTTTATCAAAATTTACACACAATTTGATTTTAATAACATAATTTTTTTCAAATGTATATTTCAAGATTAATAGGAAAAAATAAATAAAAAAAATTTCATCCGTAGAGTATTAGCGACAAAAATTTCTCGGACCGGAATCTGAGCTGTACACTCAAAAGCGAGCAAGCAAGCAACCATTGATGAATTGAACCAACCAACGAACAACCTACGATCTATATGTATGTAGAGCACAAGATCTGAAGATCCTCTTTCCAAGTTTTCGGCCTAGTCAAAATCTTCTCCACCTGTAATTTCCACCCATTTTCTCGGACTCTCTCTATCTTCAATTTTACCAATTCTTTGATCCCTTTTATCCATTTTCGAATCGGCACATTTTTTCGCGCAAATTTTGAGAAGATGAAGGAGGGAACGGGGAAAGTTGCAGTGGCGGCGGCGGTGATAGGGGCTGCGGCGGCGGTGGGAGTAGCGGCTTATATTGTCAGGCAGCGGATGAAGAGCTCCGGGAAGTGGGCAAGGGCTTTGGCGATTGTGAAGGAATTTGAAGAGAAGTGTGGGACTCCAGAAGTGAAACTTAAGCAGGTGGCCGACGCCATGACGGTGGAGATGCACGCCGGATTAGCCTCCGAGGGCGGAAGCAAGCTTAAGATGCTCATTAGCTACGTAGATAACCTCCCTAATGGGTATTATTCTGAATTACATAATTTATAGAGTTTCAATTCCATCTTAAAAGTTCAACCTTTTCTTAGTTGAGTATTTTGTGTTTGTATACATGTGTAAAAGTATAGAGTAAATCTTCTATCCTATTTCAGTGCATAAAGTTAGTTAAAAATTGTGGGATTACATCTGCTTGTATGTGTAATATCGTATCTAACACACACAAATTTATTAATAATTTTTGGTTCTTCATAAAAATTTACGTTGTTGGCATAAATTACGGGGACAAAATAAATATGTGGACTTTATCTGTGCATTTCTTGAAAAGTATTTGATGGTAAGAACTTGTTTGTTCTTAAAAGAATGCAAGTCCTTAAGTCAAAAGCTTCTTCTGAGATTAAGAAGCTACTTTTGAACCAGTATTAATAATTTTCCGGAAGAGCTTTTAGAAGAGGTAGATTCCTCTTTTATAAAAGCAAAAACAAAAAAAATTGAAGGAAGAAGCCCTGCCAAACCGGGCCTAATTAATCCTTAGAGAAAATTAGGATTTTTCTAGTTTGGATTCACAAAGTCTGGGGTTGGGGGCTAACGAATAAATACTTGTTAACTAATAATATTTGTTTCTGTGATTATTTGAAAATGTTGCAAAAGATTAGATAAATGTGAAATTGTATTATTACTTGTCTTGGACTTGAAACTCTATTTAGTTCAATCTCTTCTATACTTGCTTCAGTACTAAACAAATCATTTCTTACTCTCTCACTTCAGGATATGGAAATTGATTTCGTGCTTTCAGGCATGTGGGCTTTTCTAGATGACTAGGTTAAAGATTCACTTTCCTAGAAATCAAGACTAAAGATAAGAAACTGAAGATTGTAATGCTGAGTGGAGCACCCATAAATTTTGAAATAGATTCTTTTGTGATTCTAATTGATTCTGATTAAATGTATATTTTGTTAAATGACTAGCTAAACATGTCTTTCCCTTATCTCAGTGACGAGGAAGGAGTTTTTTATGCATTGGATCTTGGTGGAACAAATTTCCGCGTATTGAGAGTGCAATTGGGAGGGAAAGAAGTTGGTATTGTTCATCAGGAATTTGCCGAGGCATCAATACCCCCAGCTCTGATGGGTCAAACTTCAGATGTAAGCAAATAATCCTTTTCTATTATACCGTTTAGTTCATTTGGTCCATATACACAATTCTGAATTTTTTTTAGAACCTTTTGATTTCAGGCACTTTTTGATTTTATAGCGGAAAAACTTGCAAATTTTGTTGCTGAAGAAGAACAAAGGTTTCAGCAACCTCCTGGTAGGCAGAGAGAACTAGGCTTCACTTTCTCATTCCCTGTGATGCAAACTTCAATAAACTCTGGTAATCTTATCAGGTGGACGAAAGGCTTCTCTATTGATGATGCGGTAAATTTTTTTATCTTTTTCTCTTGAGCATATTTTGCGTAGTTTATCTACATTAATTCATTAGTTAAAATCAGTTCCATGCTAGTCTTTAATTGCAGAAATTAAAATATCAATTTTTTGAGAATCTTCTGTGCAAACTTTGCTCTTTTTCAGTAGTTTTATTTGATACTTTCAACTTCCAATTATTTATTTGTCAATCTCTGTGAATATGTATGTGACGCCTGATTTATAGTCATAGAGTTTACTACTTTGCTGCTTTTCAAGCAATAATTCATTTTCCAGAAAAATTCAACCTTGATCCTCACCTAGTAGTTCATCGTTTTGATGAGGTAAGACTGCGGGGCGAGAGAAAGTTTAACAAAAATGTAGGATGCAACATGTAAATTGGTAGTTACTTGTGCTATCCAAAAGGATATCCGAGTCTGATGCGGCACTCCAAAATAGATCTACACTCTTGACTTTTTTTGTCTTTCTTTTCCCTTTAAATTGATCAACAAAACATTTTAATGCTGTTATGGTCTGAAGTTTGCATTTGTTGTCCTCCACTTGTTTGTATGAAATCTGGTTTTTGCATCTGCAGCATTGCACCTTTCTAGAATAATTATACCAAAAAAGACCTATTTCAGTTCAGTTCATGAACTTTTATGCATTAACTGGAATATTCATCCTTGGGATGATTTTTCTGTTCATACAAAGAATGCGTTATTTGACTCCAGAGTGGCTTAAACCTTATGTTTCAATCCTGATAATTCTATTGTTATAGGTTGGCCAAGACATGGTAGCTGAACTTACAAAAGCCTTGCAAAGAAAAGGTGTTGAAATGAGGGTGGCAGCTCTGGTAAGTTCCAGCATGTTTTGCTAAGCTTAAAACACCTGCTTTTTTGACAGAAAGTAAAGACTTCACTGTCAAAAAAATCTGCACCGAAAATCCAAAAGGAAGTAACTTATTAAAAAACCCCCAAACATGTTTGGCAAAAAAGTGGCTTAAAAGTAACTCTTTAGGCTTCGACAATCATGCTCTGTCTGTTTGCTGCTGATGAATGCAATCCATTATTAAGTGACAAGGATCCCATATTTGGATATTTATGCTTTGTTAATTATGCCGTCCTATACGAATATCATTTTAATTTCTAATTTCAGATGTGCATGCACGATATCTTTGCTAGGTGAATGATACAATTGGAACATTGGCTGGAGGCAGATATACCAATAAGGATGTTGCTGTTGCTGCGATATTGGGTACTGGAACTAATGCAGCATATGTAGAGCGTGCCCAAGCAATTCCGAAGTGGCACGGTCCTCTGCCTAAATCTGGAGAGATGGTTAGCAAATTTTTAGATGGCTGATTATTTGCTTTATATCTGCGGTGTGGGAAAACTATAGCTTACAACTGTTCAATTAAAAACCACGACGAATACCTGTCAATTGCCAAGTCTGGATTTTTCCATCGACTTTAAAAAAAAAAAAAAAAATTTGGTTTAGGAGTGATTAAGCCTCTACATACATCAAGGTTATGTCATTATCAATATCCTTGATATCATAAAACTTTATCATTGGTTCCTTTTTTTTTTTTTTTAATTTAACTTTGGTTTTATGGCATATGCATATTTATCTAATTAACTAATTAATTTTGGTATCCGGTTCAACTTGGGTTCAAGCTGAGTTCAACCCTTTAGACCATTGAACCTTCACCTTTCCCGAATCAAGGCCCGGGATGGGTTTCAAAACATTGGTGGAACCTGGATTCTGCTGTAACTGACATTCCGCTTACGCTAGTACAAGATGTTGGGGCTTAAAAAGTCATAAATATTTATTGAAGCCTTAATCCTTTTAAATGCAGGTTATCAATATGGAGTGGGGTAACTTTAGGTCGTCCCATCTTCCATTGACAGAGTATGACCATGCATTGGATGTCGAAAGTTTAAATCCTGGTGAACAGGTGATAAATTTTCCATCATATGCTATTTCATTTGTAGTTTTCAGTTATGACTCACTTTTAATAAGAGTAGTGTACAATGATGCAGGTGCAATTCTTAAATGCCTCACTACTCTTTAAAATTTGCAATGGGTTTACCCTGGACAGGAAAATGTACTCTATTTAACAGACTGTGTTACCTATTTTTCAGATATTTGAGAAGATAACTTCTGGCATGTACTTGGGAGAAATTTTACGCAGAGTTTTACTTAAGATTGCTGAAGAAGCTGCTTTCTTTGGTGACGAGGTTCCGCCCAAACTTAAAATTCCATTTATATTGAGGTACCCTAAAGACTTGAATATGCTTGTTAAGATAGATTTTGAAAATAACGGGTATATCACTAAGTCAGAAGCCATCCAGTTTTCAGTGCTTTGTGAAATCGGTGTTTTTGGCCTATATTGTCAATGTGGTTAATACATTTCTAAAAATGTTTATTTAATGGATTTCCCATCACCGGTGCTAAACTGATGCTTGAGGAATTACCTATATCGTTTCGTGATTTTTTCTTCGATTGGGGTGGAACCAAAACTGAAAAGAAATGAAGTGGAAAATATGAGGTTGCTAATGCAAGAAGTACTCAAGATACAATTTGCCTTTAGAAGGGTAGTGCAAACCATTGCTTGCACTACCTTATAGGCATGCATCCACCTTCGCATCTAATGGATTGATTTCATTCCCTGGAGATATTAGTTACGTTATCGGACACTAGATAACATGATTTTTACTTCTTTAATTCCGTTTTAAACCTTGTCCAGTAAAGTCCAGTCCAATAAACCAAACGTGCTATCATTGTATAATCTTGATACTGCTTTCTGTTTAGGTTTATATAGGTTTTATGTAGACATAATTTACTCTTAGTTCTCCTTTTCATGCATGAATTCGGGTTCATTTGTTTTTCAGATTTTACATTTCCCATCTTCATATGTTATATTTTCATTGAATTCATACTCTTGAAAAAAGTTAAATTTGGAGCTATAAAATTATGCAGGACGCCGGAAATGTCAGCAATGCATCATGACATGTCCTCTGATCTTAAGGTGGTGGGCAACAAACTGAAGGATATACTAGAGGTGTATTTTATTTCCTCTCTAAAATACTGCCTTTCTTGTTGATTGTACCTAATTGTTCCATTCTTTTTCTTTTTTCTACTTTTTATTTTAGTATGAAACTTGGAGGTCATAATTTAAATTTGAATTTTTGATTTCTTAGTTGAACACTGGGTAAATTGTGGCATACCCGGATTTATTTTCCTGTCATAACGTCAAACTAGATCCTTAGTAGTGTAATTACAGTAACCTCTACATTTTTGTCTTCTCAATAGTATATTCATAATGTTTTTCATTTTTCTCCTACCTCAGATATCTAATACCTCCCTGAAAACAAGGAGAGTTGTGGTTGAGCTCTGCAACATTGTCGCCACGCGTGGGGCTCGGCTTGCTGCTGCCGGGGTTCTGGGCATCCTAAAGAAAATGGGACGGGATACTTTGAGGGAAGGAGGGCCCCAAAAGACTGTCATAGCCATGGACGGTGGACTGTATGAGCACTACACTGAATACAGTAAGTGCTTAGAGAACACATTGCGAGAGTTACTCGGGGAGGAAACTGCATCAAGCATTGTTGTCGAGCATTCAAATGATGGTTCGGGCATTGGGGCTGCTCTTCTTGCAGCCTCCCACTCCTTGTACCTTGAAGATAATTCATAAGAAAAATCACTACCTTTTCTGGAGAAAACATCATCCTGAGGCTACTTTTAGTAAGTGTAACTTTAAATTTTGCCATTGCTTTGGATTTATTTCCTTTTTTTTCCCATTAGTTTATCCTCACATTTCATACTTTAGGAGTCCAATATTTAAGTTTTTATGGGAAACAATATATACAGAATCAGATGCAAGTGAGAGGAGCTGCAAGTAGCCTCTACTCTTCCAATAAGGGTCCCTATTAATTCAAAAACTTTTAGTTGTTTTTGGCATTCATCTGTCCTATGATTGCTACTGCATTGAGTGCTTTCAGATTCTAAATTTATGGTTGATTTTCTTCTTTGAGTTATGAAAAAGAGATATTGTGGAATATCTCCAAGTCGTCTCTTTTTGTACCAATTCTGTTAATAATGTGTATCAAATATGCTGCAGCATGCGTAGAAGGGGAGGAACGTTAGTTTTGCCACTTTGTGGTATATTGCGTATCAAATTTATGCAGCTTATCTTTACTTTTAAACGGCATCCAGTAGGCCTAAAATTCAAGAAGAAAAAAAAACTCACTCATCCTCCCGTATACAAGAAGCAAAGTACATGAAATAAACACAGAAGTAGTCTCCAATTATAGATTTCTTTTGGTAGCCATGTGAAAAAAAAAAAAATTCATTTTAATTGTGCACTGTTTGCTCCACCTGGAAGGGAAAATAATTGATATTTAGATTTTCAACACGCTTAGCCTCTTCACGGTTGATACAACCATACATGGAGAGCATCGATCACAAATTAAGCAGTCCAATTTTTCTCAAAATATACCTTGCTATTGATCTCTTATTTCAGCCTTACTATGGATTAATGAGTGGTGAAAAAAAAAAAATCTTTCTTTCAAAAGAAGAAAAAGATTATGCACTTCGTGCTTAGACGAGAAATGCATGACTCGACCTTATAATATACAAGATTTTATCTGTTTATTCTTTCTTAATACAGTTTAACATTGTCTACTCTACATCACCACGCAAATTGCAATTGCATGTTAGTTTCGAGCGGACGAGTACAATATAATCCACCTTATTAAATAAGTTGAAGAGATTTTAAAGATGGAGATTTACCTTTTGTTGTCTGAGCATGGTGGAGTAACCAAGCATGCTGACGTATCTGTCCCTAATCAAAAAATTTAAGCTAGTCAAAAGATAGATTAATGAGTGCTGTCGTTAAACCATCTCGTCTAAATGTCTAACATCATGAAAATTAATGACATTCTTTTTATCTTAAATTATGTTATTAATAAGTTTACGATATGTTGTGTTTAAACTAAATTTATTTATGTTTATAAACACTTAAATCACTTTTTATTCACACATTTCGATTAACTCACAAATAATATTCATTTATATCTATTTATAAACGCTTCCTAAACGTTTATAAAATTATGGGTCCATTAATCTCGTAGAGAATCTAAAATTGTAGCTTCACGATACCATCGAATCAACTTTCCCCAATCCTACGGTACTAAATGGCTAAAGAAATCTTAGTTGTAAGTGATATGAAAAGATCCACGAGGGATAAGGATGGGCAAGGATCCCCAATACATACCTGCATTGTACCTTGACGTCATGTTTAACAGAATGATAACGTGAATAGTATTAATAGATTTTGAAGGATTAAACTAGTTGTACACACTTGGTGTACATTAAATTTGACACTTCATGTATTATCAAAATCTGTGTTATTGATTGTTCAAAGTGTTAAAATCTATGTGTAAAAAGATGTCACCTCACAACAATATCAAATTTAATGTCAACAAAGATGTACATGTAGCATGATTGGATTTTGAATATGTGGGAAACGATTGGAGTCCAACTGAATTCATTAAGCATTTGAATTTTCTTCAGGCTCAGCTTCATCACCTTCAATGTCCACTTCTAATTTCCCGTTGTTTGTTTTTTCAGGTGTCAAAATTCGCCCAGTCATAGGATCAACCGGGCGCGTGTCTCGTGGGCCACCTTTTCGTCCCATTGCTAGCATTGGCGGTGGAGGCAATAAGCCTGCACGGAAAAGAAGGCGTTGCACAGGTTCTGAAGGTTGGGCACCAACTGAGAGCCAATATCTGCACAATCAACATGCATAAGAGAAGAAAACAATAAAAGAAAACTTGTACACTCCATTGAAAGAGTAAATCACGATTAGGAAGCATTTTATCTTTTTCCCAACCAACTGATTTGCATCTCCGATGATGTCGAATAGGTAAAAGTTGCATTGATGCAGTCCACAATCTTGAGCAATGTTTCATTTGGCAGAATAAAATAACCAAATGAAACGTGCAACTTCAGAGAACAAAATCACCAAAAGTATAATGTAACTTCAAAAGCATTAAGGGAATAATTTCGAAGGTAAATTTGAAGAACCAAATGAAGCAAGTAAAAGGTTCAACCAATCATTCGAAATTTCAAATATAGGATATATTTGGAAAATTGCATCATGGAAAAGAAACGAGTGATGCATTTTTCTAATACTCTTCCTTTTATTTTTCGTGTTATAACAGATAAGCTATTAAGAAAGACACAGCACCTCGCACGATTTGGGTGCACTACTACATTACTACTTCGTAAGATAGGTGTAAGCATTTTGGGCTAGTTGGCTGATACCAATATAGCTTGGGTTAGTTGTCTCACCCAGATTTTTAATCCGATATCATTGCAAGAACCAGTTAAAAGTGTGCATATTCCTGCCGCGGCTACAGAAAGGTGCATTGAAAAGAGGGATTACAAATAGATACCAATGAGAACTAAAAATTCTACATGTCATGGAAACCAAAACCACTCTAAGAATAAGAAGAGCTGACAGCACATCAATCAGACATAGGTTAACACTTCTTGCCAGATATTAAGCCCCTCGTTGGTATAGTCTTTAAAACTCATTTTTCCTCAAATTCATTTTCAACTACACATTCTTCCAATAAAATAATTTTGCAGGCGGACTCATAAATTTTCCGACTTTTTAACCACATATTCTCCAAAAGAATAACTTTTCAAAAAATCTATTCTCAAAATATCTACATCAAAGCGGCCCTAAATATGATAGTAACCCCATGACTTCCACTCAACCTGAGATTGAACCTTGGAAAAACGCAGTTGTGGGCTTTGTTCTTGTACGATAAAAAGGAGAAATGATAGTGGATAAGTTTGTTAAATTGATGTATCATGTCACTGGCTCAGCAACGCAGATAAAAAGTATCCAAATATCATTCTTCAGTTACCTAATAAAATTACAGAAAAACGTATTGGAAGTCCTCAGCAACAAGTTAGCAACAATTTAAGATGACGTGAATGGAATTGCCTAGCATCAGTACAAATGCAAAAATTAAGTTTTCTCCGTGAATTCTTCGTGAATCCATACTAATAGATTGAGAGTTAATTTAATCAACGGCCACTGCATTTTGCAATGGTTACTACTTGCTCATCAATCTTTAAAAAGTTACTCGTTGCTCATTAAATTTTGTTATATATCACTGCTTTCTTACTGACATTTAAAAGTTTACTCGTTGCTCACCTAAATTCGAACAAAATTACTCATCGCTCACTAAACTTTGCTATAATTAACAATTATGAAAATGATACGGGTGATTAATGAGTAATTTTATTCAAATTTGGATAAGTTACGAGTGACTTTTTAAATTTCGATGAGCAAGTAGTAACATGTATCAAAGTTCAATGAACAAAGAGTAACTTTTAGAATTTCGATGAGCAAGTGGTAACCTTTAACAAAATTCAGTGATCATTGATTAAATTAACCCAATAGATTGATGCCGTGAAGTTTCGACAAACAAAAAAGCAATATTAATCTTCGAGTTGATGAATGCATATATCACATTACATAGCTCACAATGCACAACAATGAAATATCAAAACACGGTAAAACAGTGTATACGACAGTTAAAGAGGCAGTAAAGTTTCTGGAAAAATCAACCTGAAATCTGAATTAAGATTTGTAGAACACTTACTTCACTCTGTCAAAATTAAGACCCATTCTTTTGCCGTCATCTTGACCTGCATAATTTGATAAATCAGAAATAATTAGCAGACCAAAGGCCCTGAAATTCCCAGCTGCAGTTAGCTTAACGAGGGAGAAGTATATAAATTTTAAAAAATCTATGTCAATGCGTGTAGAAAGATATACCAGGGAGAGGATTGTAGTAGCCCAAAACTTCCAAATGCTTGCCATCTCTAGGAGATCTGCTATCAGCTGCCATTACTCTGTAGAATGGCTTGTTTCTACATCCGAATCTTGAAAGCCGCAAACGGACCACCATTTTTCCTCCTCTCACTGTAGCTCGATTTGCCTTCAGTTATTGAATTCCTCTACTTTCTAAACTACGGAGCAGGATGATTTAATACCTGATTGTTGTTAAAAAAGTTAGTAAGTGAAAAAAAAAAGTTGCAATTAGGGTTGGGATTAGGGGAGAAATGGAGAGAGAAATGGAGGGCAGTGAGAATCATGAATGGATGTCGGCCCAGGGGCAATTGAGTCATTACATTAAATCTTCAAATTTCGAAAGGCACGTGAAACGCCTTTATTTGAAAATAGGACCTAGGGTTTTTCAAACATTTGGGGGTAACCATTCTCATCCTCCCAAAATCAAAGATCCAATCGAATTTCTGAAATTATCGTACAGGTACTATTCCTCTCTTTCTTATCTGAGTTATTGCAAAATTCGAGGCCAAGTTTTTTAAATTACTTTCCATCTCACTCGCTCTTTATCTGTGTAGTACTCTAATTACATGGAAAATGATCTTGTTTGTTTAAAAATTCAAGCATAAACTTTCTGTTAGTGTTCTCAATCCAGCTACACACGGTTTGTATTTGTTAGTGTTCTCAATCCAGCTCGACTGAGTTTATGTTTACGTCTATATATTGTATGTATGATCGTTCATAATTTGTTTTTCCAAATTGGGATTTATGTTGCGAGAGTTTTTTTTTTTTTTCCAGTCTTTGACCGTTGAAGCTACAGATATGTATTTCTTGTCCTTTATGCATTAACATGTGAGTTATGAATTGGTAAATCAGTTTGGGTACCTTTTGAAGACATTGACACTGTGGGTTGAAATTGAACAATGGTTCAATTGTGTGCCATCAAAAGCATGATTTAGTTTCTACATGCCCAGTCATATATATAGGTTGTAAATAGAGGATTAAGTTTGTAAATGGATGGTTAATATCTGCATTTGTTATCTAATGATTTTTTCTCTTTGTGCATATGTAAACAGTAATGAGTGCATCAGTCCATAGAACCCCCAAATCTGGGGGTCGATCCCGGTTCTATCAAGATTTAGCAACCCCTGTATCTTCTCGAAGATCCACAGGAAAATTCACAACTCCAGGTCAGGCAGCAGCAGTTTCGGCTCTGTGGCATGAAAATTTTGCTAATCCTGATCTTCCGCCTCCTCCAATTTTCACCCTAGAAGACCGGTCTGATTTTTCTCCAGAATCTGGGATTCCGGACTATCCTGTGTCTCCAGAAGTAAAATCTGATCCTAGAACCCCAGTGCAGAGTACAGTCAGGGAGTTTTCAACTCCTATGAGCAAGTCTGAGGCGAGCACTTCATATGCTGGAACAGTTAAGCAGCAGCAGAGCCCTGTGCTGGGTTCGAGCTGGTGGTCGCCTGCAAAGAGTGTTGGCAGTGCAGATCGAGTTGATAAAGGAAAGGGTTCGCCTGTTGAAGGTGTGGTTCAACCCGGTGCCTTGATCACACTTCCACCGCCAAGCGAGATTCAGCGACCTGAAATGAAGAAGAATTCAGTAACTGCAAGCATCCTTGATGAGAAGGAATGGGTCACTGTCTATGGGTATTATTTGACGCATCTCTTCCTGTTTCATAATGTTTTTTTGCATTTAGATCATCTTTAGTTTTGTCCAGAAAATCTGATTATAATATCAACGATCTTGATAAGTTATTTCCTTATTTTTCTTGCCTGGAGTTCTAGCTTTCTTTATGTGGTTCATTTAGAACTTCTCCATGGTAGGAAATCTCAGCCTCTATATGTGGATTCACTTTTTCTCTCTTCCCTTCTGTCTAGTCAAAATAATGTTTTTCCTGTTGCATACAAAAGAAGAGTGAATGGTGAGAAGTGGGCGTTCCATTCTATTTGGGTTATAAATTTCTTCTCCATTTCAACTACAGGAATTTTGGCACCTCTACATATAATGTATAATCTTTTCAATTGATGAAGTGGATCCCTTCAATTTGTAATGTCATCGTTGGTGTGTTTCATCTCCTTCCACTAGCCCCTGTATAGTGTATAGTTTCTGGTCTTGTTTTTTAGCTTCTATTATTGTTACTTCCTTTCGTGCTCTTTGACATGATGAGACTTGCTAACATTATGTTTTTCAGAGGCCAACTTAGAATAAAAAGCTTCTTTTTTCTTATTCTATTTTAACTGTACCTTGTGAAATAACTTCACAATCGTGCTCCTAATATTAAGTAGCAATTATGTAAGATTGTTGCTAGACAAGAAGTGCACAGTTGTATGAACTGGATATAAAATTGTGTTTATGTGATCATCCTAGACCGTGCTATTATGGTCTGCTTGCTAGCCTGTAGAGGGAACTTATCAAGTCCTTCAAGAAACTGAAGGAGAAATCTGTACAATTACTCTTTAAAAGAAGCTTATCTGAATTTCATCAAGCTGTTAGCAGAGAAATTGGAGGATCTCTTTGGGAAGTAAGAACCACCCGTGCCATTTTTTTATTCGTCATTCTGGTTGATGAGCTAAAACAGATAATTATACGATTGAAATTTAATGGTTTATTCAAACTTAGATTCAAACTATATCGATCCAGTCAAGTGCCTAATCTTGAAATTAGCAAATTCAAGGGGGAGAATGCTGACTAGTGACTTGAGAGAGGATGAACAAGGTGATTGTAATAAACGGAACATGTAGTTTCAGTTGGAATGCAAAACGGAGGTTCTATGATTCAAAATCAATGTGTAAAGTGCTGTATAATGGGGGTTTGGTGCACGCTGAGAATTCCACAATTTTGATTCATATCAAACTTGAAAAATTTGCCTTTATCCATTTATTTGTGTTTTAATATTTGAATATTCATCCATAACCTTTTATTTTATCTCCTTAAACTTACAAAGCTTGTAAATTCACCCTAGTCAATGTTTTAGACTTACAATACTTTTCAAATTTTGAATTTCAGATTTTTGCCAGGTGATACAAATGTAGTTTTGCGGGAGTTCGAAAAATGCGGGGTGATTCTAAAACATGTTCCTGGCCCAAGAGTAGCTAATTGGATACATATTCTGTATCAGGTTATTTTGATGCTATTACAAGTTCATTTTACTCTAATTGTTTAATTGTATTTTGCATTTTCTTCATGGCTATTGACATGTCCATCTTATGCTAGTAAGAAGGTTTTGAAGCCATTTATTAATACGATGAACTGGGAGAAGCTGCAGTTTTCTTATTCCTTTATTATTTATCAAAATTAATTGACAATTTGAGCAAAGATAAAACTGGAATATGGTGCTACTCAAAAGACACTTAAAAAATGATCCAAGTTAGACTCAGTCGTGCAATTTGAAACATTATGGACAAAGTCTATCGATAGGGTCATCACATATTCCTACTTTTTTGCTGGATGTTCCACGGTATACATGACTTTAGATTCAGGACCTGGGTTATCTTGACGAGTAACATTGTAGAATGATAGAATATGACTGATACATCTCCTGTCTGATAAATTACTGGATTTTACTCTTACAATGTGGATTGTCGTGAAGAGTCGTATTAAAGTCTTAGACTATATTTATTAGGGGTGTCCAAAAGTCCCGAACCGGACCGAACCGAACCCGAATCGAACTGAACCGAATCGAGCGGTTCTTCATAAATTAAATACCCGAACGGGTACCCGAATTGAGAACCGATGGGTTTGGGTCGGGTCTCGGTTCTAGACCAAGAACCGAAGAACCGAATAAGAACCGAAACTAAATAATTTTTTTTATTGAATTAATTAAATTATTTTATTTTTTTCTAAACAAATTAGCAAATT
>CAIGRT010049653.1:0-21104 GCA_903798405.1 Fraxinus platypoda | reverse complement strand
TCAATATCCAAAACAATCACTCGAAACAAACAATGTCCAAAATAAATTTTTTTTTTATTCTTCACGGGGCATCTCCGCCCCGCCCTGAGACCCGAGACTGGGTGGCGATCCCCGCCCCATCCCGCCAACCCGGCGAGGCGAGGCGGGGCGGGTTTTTTTGTCATCACTATATTTGGTGACTGTAATTGGAAAATGAAATTTCTTACGTATATCCATGCACAATGCTCACTGTACAGAGAAAGTAAATAGGCAGCAGAAGAAAATGAAAACCAATTCACTTTATTTTGGTTGATTAAGGATTAATCTTGCCATTATAGTTAAGGGTTCAAGAATTGGTAACATTTTTCTTTCTCAAAAAAATAAAATTAAGTCATTTGAGGAAAATAAATTATTAACAAAAGGAAATAACCCTTTCAACCCCCAAATAAAAATATGAAGAAAAAATTAAAAAAAAATCAACAGACAACAAAAAAGAATGAAAAATAGAAATAGAAATGAAATAGAGAAAATTATAGTTAACTTGTGAATCTACGAACTTTCCCCCGTCTCTCTACACTACACGCAATATATTGCAATGCAACGCTTGAGAAGAGATCTAAACCTTTTCTTTAAAGTCACGATCTTTCAAAAATTCCCCATAAATGGATGCTCAGAAGCCCTCAAAAATCTCATACATTTCCTCTCTTCCCCAGATTCTTTTTGTACGTAAAAACACACTTCCATGGAATCGCAATATGTTTTCATTCACTTCCATGACAATGAGAAGAATTTGTTCCAACGAATGACAGAAATGGGAGTGGATGCAGAATTGTTAAAGAAAATCGTGACCTTCTGGCTATGGTTAGAATCCCAGGGAGTCAAAGAAATTCTTAAAAAAATAGGGTTTCAGGATGACAAAACTGTTGCCCTAATTAGCCTTGAGGCTGAGAATGCACTAACTGCATTAGAAAACCACAATTTACAAGTACCCTCTTCTTCAAAAATCTGTTTACATGTAACTTCAAACGTAGTGTCCAATGGTTCAATTGTCCCTCTTGAAGAAATTCTTGAAGACAAAAACAAGGCCTGGAGTGGAATTTCCCAATTCTTGAATGGAGTTTGCAGGAACATTTGTTTTCGTGTTTTGGAAGAGCAAAGGGAAAGGAGAACTGCCAAATTGGTTGAAATTGTGCACAAATTATTTCAACCATTTGAGAACTCAGACGAAGGTCTAGGCACTGTCTCGAAGAGTGAATCGGAATTCAGTTCTTTGGCGTCGTCTGGACTTAATCCATTGGCCGAAGAGTGGAGGCCGAATTCGGAGGCAGACCGCTCTTTATACATAACCTTCTCACATGGATTCCCGCTTTTGCCGACTCAAATTTATCTGTATTTTACATGGTAACTTTTCTTAACCATTTCTACAATTTTACACTGTTCTTTTATGGATGGTTGATAAAAATTTTGTAATGATTTGGGCAGGTTGTATGGTGACTGTTTGGAAAAGGTTTATGTGCATCATCCACAGAATGCGGCTGGGCCACCGCACTTTGGGAGGATTATGTTCAAACAGTGGTGTTGGTGGTTACCGGAGTCAATTTTAATGGGACAAGAACAAGTTCGGTTCGACAATGTATTTGGGAGATCTCTTTGGTGCAAGAAATTTCGACCAAAGAACAGCAGGACAGGCAATACCTAATCAAATGGATAATGTTCTTAACATTTTCAATAATGCATTTTTATGTTTTATTGTTTTAAATTAATGCCTGATTAAAGTTTTTATATTGATAAATCAGGTTGTATGGTGACTGTTTTAAATTGTTTCCTCAACAAATTTCCCGTTCGATATTTTTCCGAATTCATAAACGGCTAACATCAAACTCAAACTTGTTGCTTTGCCCTTGGGACATGTTTGGTACACCCTATTAAATTAGGGAAATAGAAAGGATAGGATTAAGAGAATTGTATTAAGGTGAATTATGAATTATTGATCTAGTATTTGGGTTTAATATTAAAATACTTTTTCTTTTTTTTATTGTTATTTCCATCATAGCAATGAGAACATAAAGAAAAAGTACTCTCTGTCTTGATAAATGCATGGGAAAAAAATGTGCCTATCGACGGGCCCAAATGGGATATGTGCTACTGACTATAAGTTAATATCCAAATTTTGATTAGAGAATAATAATTGGAGCATTAACTCCTCTGATTCCAAAAGAATAATTTTTACTATTAAGATAATTATGCCTAACAATTTTTTTAGCCATCCTCAACATCTTGAGTTTGCGGTTTTTTTTCAATCAAATTAGGTTGGATTTTTACAAAAAAAAATAAAAATTCCTTCTTTCCACATATTTTTATTGAAAAAATATTGTTTTCTTTATTTAACGTGATTTTTAATCTTGTTTCCGTGTATTTTTAAGATTTGACATGCACCCCTATAAATATTAGACTATTTTCATAAGTTTTGTATTATTGAAATATAGAATAATTATGTAGGCGCAATTGAATAAAATGTTTCGTTCCCCTACCAATTAATTTTTTACCTTTTATCTCGTTTGTTTGCGATCATATACTTCATATCGTGTCATATGATATTACATCGATCCGTTTTATTTTTTAACTATCAAAGCTATTAGTTTTGATTTGTTTGAGATTTTTGTTATTGTTGGCAGCCATGTGAAATTTCATTCTTGGATCACAATACAAGATTCTCGTTGTGGCAAATGAAGATGCGAGTTGTACTCGCGTAGATAAATTTGGATGATATGTTGTTGGGATTTGACAAAATGCCCACAATTGGACAACAGAGAAGAAATAACCGAAGGATCGGAAGACACTTTCACATATCCATCTTCATCTCTCTAATGATATTCTTCATGACATTTTGAAGGAGAAAATGACAGTTGCGTTGTGGTTGAAGTTGGAGCAATTGTGCATGACTAAAAGTCCGACAGCAAATTGCATCTGAAGCTGATATTGTATTCTCATCGCATGGCAGAGGCAGATCTTTGGAAGATCATGTGGTTATGTTCAAGGAGATCGTCGCTGATTTAGAGACTTTAGAGGTCAAGTATGAAGAAGACGGTTTGGCTTTAATACTTTTGTATTCGCCGCTCATTTCGTTTAGAGACACGATCTTATATAATGTCTTATTTTCAAAAGAGAAGATGAAGCATCCTGTTGGATATGAGGTCAGAGATGGAGAAGACCTTGTTGTTCATAGTGATGGAAAAGGGGTACGTAAAGGTCAAATTTCACTAATCAGGTTTGTTATATTGTAAAAAGAAATTACACGTTAAGATTGATTGCAACAAATTACAGGACAAAAGTTATTTGACTGCAAATCATAGGTTACAACGAACCTTGTCAGGTAGTTAGTATTGGTAAAGTCATATTGAAGTTGGTGGATGGAAATGTAGAGCACTTGATCACGTTTGACATATTCCAGACTTGAAGAAAAATCTTATTTTGTTTAGTACTATTGATTCAAAATGGTACACGTTCTCTGGAGGAGGTGGAGTCTTTAAGGTTTGAAAGGGTGTTCGTGTTGTATTGGAGGGGGTGGAAGAGGTCTCGATTATACATTCTGCAAGGTTGGACAGAATTGGGAAGAAAAGTTATCACAGATTTAGAAATGTGGTGGAGATTCAGTTTAGTATTGTACCTTTCGAATTTGGTTCGGATCCATATTGAAAAATACTACTCAGTCGAGTTTAAAGGATATGGGTAATTTGACTTTGCCACAATTATTTACGGTTTCATCGTATTCAATTGCTAGGAATAAACCAATTGGAGATATGTACGTGGACACTGATTCGATTATACATTCTTTTAGCATTTTTTAAGGTGTTGAGACTAGTCGGGACCTTCTATAAAAGTATTGGGAGTTGATTATGTTACAAGGTGTGTTTCGATAATGTTTGACGATTTCTAATTCTTTGTGAATTTTGAAAAAAATCGATGATTGGGTTCATATATCTGTATTAGATATAGTGGAAAATGATGAATATTTTTGTGTTAGAGAAAGTTTGGTTCTTGTTCAAAAGTTCGGATTTTTGGTTACAGGCGGATTTATTTTTTTAGATGGAGAAATTTTGGAGCTTTGATTATTGCATCGAAATTTGTATCAAGGTGGAGATTGTTGAATTTTTTTACTCAAATTAGGTTGGATTTTTGAGATAATATTTCTTCCTTCTTTCCAAGTTATTTTTTATTGGGAAAATATTGTCTTCTTTATTTCACGTGATTTTTTATCTTGATTTCATCTTTGACGTATTTATAGGGTTTGACATGCACCCTTATAAATACTAGACTATTTTTACAAATTTTCTATTATTAAAATATAGAATAATTGTGTAAACACAGTTATTGTATTTGTTTATCCATATTAGTCAATTGAATAAAATATTTCATTCATTTGTCAATTAATTCTTTGACTTTTATCTTGTTATTTTTTATTTTTATTTTTTGCAATCATATATTTCATATCGTGTCATATATACTACATCGATCCGTTTTATTTCCCAAAAAAATTTTTATAAGTAGATAACTTTTACTCATTTAACTTGCTACTACAAAGTCACATGACTATTATATATGTTCAATTTTTTTAGAGTAAAATGGATTTTAACACTTTATTTGAATATTTATACTAGGGGAAAGAAGTTTGGATGCAAGTGGGATTTAATAGCTTTGCTGATTTCCTGCCGTCGGGTTGCCTATCCGACCACTCGCCTTGTATTGTGTCGATTTTTGGTGATGGCGGGAGCAAGTGTAAACCTTTTAGATTTTTCAACATGTGGACCAATCACGAAGATTTCCATGATGTAGTACTTAATTCTTGGAATCAAGAGGTACACGGAACAAAGTAATTTTCACTTTGTAAGAAGTTGCAAAGTCTTAAAATGGTGCTAAGGAAGCTCAATGACAAACATTTTGCTCATATCTCTTCGAGGCGATTTTGCTACTTAGAAATTGGAGTTGGCGCAAGGGGAATTACATGACGATCCTACCAATCTTCACTTACAAAAATGATGTGGCATGTTTGAGGAAAGAAGCAACGGGTCTTTGTGAAGCGGAAATGAGTTTTTACTACCAACAAGCAAAAGGCGTCTACTTGAAGAATAGTGATAAATGTACTAAGTTTTTTCACTCGTTGGTCAAGTGAAACACTAAAAGGAACTATATTCCAGCTGCTATTAAAAGGAATGACACTTATACTTTTTCTCAAAAAGAAGTGAAGGATGAATTCATTCACTTTTATAGTGAACGGTCGGGTAAAGGCAGATTTGGACGGCCTTTTAATGCTGAAATTTTGAGTATTGGGCCCGTGTTATCGGAGGAAATTTCTATGTTACTTGTTCAGGACATCACGAGACAAGAAATCAAGGATGCTCTTTTTAGCATTGGGGATGATAAGTCATCAGGATTAGATGGATACACTTCATGCTTCTTCAAAAAGTCTTGGGATATTGTTTGTAATGAGTTCATGGAGGCGATTGAAGAATTTTGTGCTTCAAGGTCTCTCCTTAAGCAAACAAACCACACGGTTATTGCTTTGGTTTCTAAGACAAATCATTCTACGTCTGTGGGTGATTACGGACCTATTGCTTGTTGCAATGTATTCCATAAAGTTATCACTAAGATTCTTTCTTCCCGGTTGGGGCCCATGCTAGGATCAATTGTTGATCAAGCACAAGCCCCATTTGTGAAGGGGAGAAGCATGGTGGAGAATATTCACTTTTCCAAAGAGCTATTGAGGCAATATAATCGGAAGAGGGTGGCTCTAAGATGCCTTCTTAAGATTGACTTAAGGAAGGCCTATGATTCGATCAATTGGGACTTTCTTAAAAGTGTGCTTGAGGGGTTAAGATTACCATCTATATTCATTGATTGTGTGATGGAATGTATTACTATGCCTACATAATCTATTGCACTTAATGGTAGCCTCCAAGGTTTCATCAAGGGACAGAAAGGCCTTCGTCAAGGTAACCCCCTTTCTCCTTTCTTGTTTGTGTTGTGTCTCGAATACTTTTACAGAATGGTAAAGGGAGAACCGAGGATAGTGAGTTCAACTTTCATCCTAAATGTGCACCTTAAGGATTACACACTTGGCATTCGCGAATAACTTGATACTTTTTGCTAGAGGGGATGTTATTTCGGTTGGTATCTTGATAAATTGCTTATCTAATTGTGGTGATATGTCGGGACTCAAGATGAATGTGGACAAGTCTAGCTTGTATACCTCGGGAGTCCATGGGCAAAAGTTGGAGGAAATTCTTACATTAACAAACATTCTGAAGGGCTCCATGCCGTTTTGCTACTTGGGTATTCCACTTGCGGCAGAAAAATTAAAAAATTAGCTCTTATGATTCCTTCATCAATAAGATATCTACCTACATTGGTACATGGTCTAGGGCTTCCTTGTCATATGCGTGGATAGCGGAACTTGTGAGAACCATTCTTCAAGCTGTTGAGTGCTTTTGGTTATCCATTTTTCCCATTCCAGCTATGATGGCATCTAAAGTTATAAGTCTATATCGAAATTTTCTTTGGAGATCTAAAAAGCCATTGGTTGCTTGGAGTAATGTTTGCTTACCAAAGGAGGAGGGAAGGCTTGGATTTAGAGATTTTAAAAGTTGGAATTTTGCACTTCTTTCTAAAACACTTTGGAACATCCATTGTAAAAAGGACACCTTCGTGGGATGAGCATTTGGGAATGTATGGCAAAAAAGGATGACTCTCCTCTATTCAAGAGAGTGTTGGAAATTAGAGACTGCATTAGAGGGGCAGAACAAATTTTCCAACAGGCAGTTGAGAAGTGGATACAGAAGGAGGGTCGGTGGACATCTTGGCATAGCAAAGCTAAAAGTATTGCTCTTGTAAGTACTGTTTCTCACATTTGGATGGCTAGAAATAGAAAGATTTTTAAAGATCTTAGACCACAAGTTGATAGCATTGTACGACGAATCAAAACACATGTATATAAAGTTATATTTTCTTTGTATTCGAATGTTTTGATTCATTTTGAGTCCATAGCTTTGGTTCTTTAGATTGTTTTGTTTGTACATCTTTTTTCTATCTCTGTTGACCCGAGTATGTCCGGTATATTTGTAAAGAAAAATGTTAAGTGTACATAATAAATGTACATAATGAATGACATAACGTGATGTGGCAATCATCCTATCGTTGATGTGAAAGTGTCAGATTTGAGTTAAAGGTTTTGATCAATGTCACTTGTAATTATGTAAACCATTATGTAAACAATTATGTTCTTGTAGCATCACTCATTTGTAAATGAGTTTTGATCTATATAATTTCACATTTACCGATAGAAAAAAGTGACTTGGCGATAACATAAGACAATTTCCTGTAAATAGCCACATGGCCCACTTTATAGAATTTTGTCTCTCTCTTGATAGCTCCTGATTGAGCCTCATTTTTTGGGAAAAATATGTTTTGGAATTGTGATTTTTTGAAGAACATGTGATTGAAAAATAAGGAAGAATTTTGAACTTAAGTGAAAAATTATTTTATGAAAAAATGTATGGTTGAAAATGAGAATTTAAAAAATGAAATTTGGAAAAAAAAAAATAAAAAAATGCTATCTTATCACTAAATTAATTTCCACAGAATTCTGACATTACACGGCAAACAAGGCTCAGTCTTATCACTAAATTAATTTCCACAGAATTTTGAAATTACACGGCTAACAATCTAATCTAGAATGACTATATTTGAAATTTATATTTTGAAAGTGATATTGAAACAAATAATTAAAATTAAAATTGATGTAAAAGAAAATACACTGATTAATAACGGATGAATCTTAGTGTTAGAAAATTAGACCACCCAAAAAAACCCAGATCGAGTCTAACTTTAAATTTTAGTATATCCAGTCTAACTTATAAATAGCTCATTAAAAAAAATGTCTAACTTAAATATTATTTGAAAATGTATTACAGAGTTGAATAAACTTGTTATCTGATTAATATATATCACGAAATTAATTTATAATATATAAATAAAAACGTGTTTCACTACCCAACATATATTAAACGATACGAAGTGCGAAATGAGTGGCAATTGCTTGGGATCTTCCTCGTGCTATCAAAAAAGCTGTCAAACTTGACATTATTGTATACATGTGGCCTCTGAATCGGTCTTTTCTTCACAGCATCAAACTGCTGAAAACTCGTCACCCAACAATGGTTTCCTTGCATGGAGACTTGATCAAAGAATCGCAGTTCTATCAGAATGTCGTCGTTATGAGGCACGGCGACAGAATTGACAACTTCGAGCCACTGTGGGCTTCGACAGCTGCGCGGCCTTGGGATCCGCCGCTTGTGGAAGCTGGGAAGATTCGGGCATATTGCAAGGGTCAAAGGCTCCGGAACCAGCTTGGATTCCCTATCCACCGGGTCTTCGTTTCCCCATTCCTCCGGTGTCTTCAGACCGCCGCCGAAGTTGTTATCGCTTTATGTGCCGTCGATGATCACCACAACGATTTGAGTTCCAACGGAGTCTTTATTGATCCATCCAAAATTAAGGTCCGTTTTCAATTTTCTCAATGTATATTTTACATATACATATATACATACATACATATGTGTGTACTCTGCGCGCTTTGATATCTGTTTTTACCTTGAATTTAAGAGTATTTTAAATAAAATATTATTAATTTTAGTCGAAAAGCCTACAACAAAAATGATGGGTTAGTTTCAGTGCAACAAAAATGTGAGTTAATGTGTGACGATGCGTGGTGGCCAAACTATGGTTCACGCGAGTTTAAGCGAGGCATATGCATAAAAAGACGTTTTCTTATTTTAGTACATTTTAAATTTTAATCAATCAAAATATCGATTAATAATTAAAAATAATGCATATCGAACATATAAAATAGATTCATAGAAATTTTATACATTTTTTCTAAAGTTTCCAACGAAAATATAATTTTCAAATATAAATCAACTTTTAAGTTTTAACTTAAAGAATTGTAAACGAATTAAAAAGGGAAAAAAAAAATAATAAGCGCTCATAATCGCGTCTAGGCACGTATTAGCGGTCGCAATTGTTGACCAGTAAATAAGGCATTGGCATTTTTGCCGCACATCGCACTTAGGCGGCGCCTTGGCGACGCTTAGGTGCGCATTTTAGAACACTGGTTACAACTTACCAGAAAACGCCTTAAAACCCAAGTTATACATTGAAAATTCGATTGCTGCTTCTTCGATTGAATATTTTCTAGGTCTCAATTGAGTATGGGTTGTCCGAGATGATGAACTTGCGAGCTATAAGACCGGATGTGGCTCCAAAAGGCGGGGTTTTGGAGTTCAATCTCTCACAATGTGAAGCTGTTTTACCCGTTGGAACCATTGACCATGCTGCAGAACAATTGCATAAGCAGGTGTCCATTACACATAATTCTATCCTAAATTTTTTAAAATGAACCTATATATATTGCTGATTATATTTGCCGTAGTTACAATTTCCATGTACTAACGGTGGCATCGCTTCTGTCGTTGTAGCTGCCGAAATGGCAAGAGTCGCTGGAAGGTGCCAGGACTCGATATCGAGAGGTTATCAAGGCTCTTGCTGATAAATATCCTTCGGAGAACTTGTTGCTCGTGACCCATGGTAAGTCTTGCTTCCATTTATTCTTAATCTAGAACTCGATATTTCTTTATATTCTTGTAGCATAACAAAAATGACTTTCTCATTGTTCATTTTCTTGATTGTTGAGAAATAAGGAAGCGTGCTATCGTAGAATTCCCTGTGATTAGAAAAGGTGTCCAATCATAAAAAGGGGAATCTTGAGTCGGACTGTGTGGCCTTTTTTCTTGTACTTTGTGGTCATAATTGCTTCTATTATTGTTATTTACAATCACGGTTGCTGACATAGGGGAAGGAGTTGGGGCTGCTGTTTGTGGATTTATGCAAGAGGTCGAGATGGTTAGCCAAGTCGAGTATTGTGCTTACTCACACTCAAGGAGACCAATCGTTTTTGGTGAAAATCAGTCGTTCACAGCCGGAGATTTGGTGGGTTTACACGAAGGTCAACTAGGTATTACTTATATCGCTCGTGACTTGAAGGTAGCATTGAATGATTCTCCGAAGAAAACAAACATCATATAGATTAATGTTCCAATGTGCTCTATTCATTCTTCTTGGTTTTTGTCTTTGTAACGTAGAACTAGATGAGGATTTGTATGTTGGAAACACTTTGAACACAATTGTTTAATGCTCTTGTAATAATAAACTGAATTAAGTGCAAAACATAATTTAAGAAAAGTTGGAAAATAAAATGGATAACATCTGCAGATATATATAAGCTATTAGATGTGTTCATCCCTGATGGACATCATGCCAAAGTACAAAATAAGTGCAACTACCAAATCATGGCACAAACTAGTTTATAGCGCGACTACCTCCGCATTATCTTACTAACCGAAATTGAATCCCGACCAAGAAACGACTCCAATATCATCTTATCACCACTCTGATGGGCTCTGAAGTAGGTCAATATGGTCGAAAATGTCCATCGGTGGGAAATCATCAATAAAGCTTATATCCGGAGTTACATTGGGAGCATTTTTCTCTGGTTCCAAACATGATGACGCAGCGGGAAGATGTGTGTTCCCAATTTCAGAAGCACTCCCATGCCCAAAAACGTCAAAAAAGTTAGGAACTTCAAACCTCGTGATGAATTCTTGGTTTTCGAGTGGAGGGAAGTCCAGATTGAGTTGTGGAGGAAACAAGAGAGATGATTGTAATGCATTGTACGGTTTCATGTCATGAGGGTCAAATTCGAGCAGGTATAGGCTCTCTTCGAAATTAAGCGAGGTTGGATCCATCAGATCTGTCAATCTATTTCCTTCTTGTTTGATATCTCGTTCGTACAAATCTTCTCTTTGTTTTCCTGAGTTGAACTCGAGTACCTGAAAATTGAAAGTGATAATTCAAAAGCTACCGCTAAATGGTTTCATTATTTTTCAGTACTCTTGGGCCATAAAGGGCACTCTCTAAAGGAGTAAGCAATATAGAAAATCACGAAACGGTTGTCTATTGTCTTTGAAGTAATCGATTCACCCTAAACCAATGTAACAAGTCCCTTCAACCGATAATAAGCCAACGATAGTCGAGAACTAACCAAATATCACTGAGAAAAACCCTCACATTCTAGGCAATTTTGACTATTCATGTTTTAACATATGCTATAATTCATGTAGTAAATGTACAGGAAACTGAATAAACGTCTTACCTCGAAAGAGGGAGCATGGACACCAGAGGCCTCGACTTGTTTGTTGGACGATGATGGAACCATCTGCAGACTCCTTGCCAACCTCTTCTTTCGGCTGCTCCAGAAATTTTTGACATCATTGTCAGTTCTTCCTGGTAAATATGTGGCAATTCTCGCCCATTTGTTCCCGTATTGTGCTTGAAGATCTATTATTGTTCTTTCCTCTTCTGCCGAAAACTTAATCCCACTACATGAAATTGGAAAACATCAACTAAAAACAGAGAGGGATATATCACAGACATTTCATCAAACACTTTATCTATGAATAAATGTAGGGGTAATGGCTTGAATCAAAATGACAAAAATTGTTAAAAGAAAGATCCCACATAAGAAATCTTACAATTTTTGCATAAACGTAAGCGTGTATGCTAGAAAAGGTAAGAGAGAAGCAGCATCAAGAAATCCTTTCTGTGCGATATCAAGAAGCCTATCATTAATTCCTCAATAATACTTCCTCATTTTATCATACATGTAAGGAGTTCAATTACATTTAACATGTCTAATATATATCACGCTCACAGAGACGCAATGCCTTATACCACACAAGTAAATGATCCCGTAGTTCTTGGTCTCAGAAGATGCGTGTGCACATATGCACAAGGCTTAAAACCACAGGGTGCGCACACAAAATGAGAAAAACTAAGGCTTGTTCCATATAAATTAGGGGCACGTGCAAACACACGGCCGAAAATCATACAATGTTCACCCTCATCACACACAAAATATTATAGGAACGTGAAAAGTAATGCATTTGATGCGTACGTTTTCAAGTTGGGTCGGAGTTTGTTAACCCAGCGGAGACGACAAGACTTTCCAGTCCGGTGCAAGAGGCCTTTGGATCGAATAGAGCTCCAATCCCTTGGACCATATTTTTTAACATGATTTAAAAGTACCTTATCTTCTTCTTCCTTCCATGGCCCTTTCTTGATTTCACTCATATTGTCGTACATTCTCCTCTTCTCATCCATCGTATCGTTGAGAGATGAGCTTTCGCAATGCTCGACCAGATTTCGATATCAACAATATATATAATTCACTCTCAACTCTCAACCACCCATTTTATTACTACAATCTTGAAGTGAAAATCCAAGCCTAAATACATGTAATCTACTATGACATTTTTTACTAGATTTTGTTCACAGGATTTCAGTTTTATACTAAAATTTGTTGTTTCATTTCCAATTTTATTTATTTGGCGTCTTATCCCGGTAGTTACGGTTATGGCAGTTATTCCCACAATCTGCCCAGTGCCCACTATTTAGCCCACATTTCCATTTCAAAATTAGTACATTATTACATAATTGCCCTTTTCTTGATTTGTGGCCCCATTTAAATTTTGAAAAATTACACAGGAAGTTTACACCTATAAATTATGAGCAAACGCGTCCCTAAATTTATATTTATGACATTTACAACCCACGAGACGTAACCATCTATTTAAATACAATTTCACAAAGAAATACACAAGAATGAGATGCCCGTTGAAAAAGATACAAGCACTGGTATTCTTTGCACTACGTTTTAATTGCACTATATTCAACACAAAGATGTGCACAATCTGTATGCCATACAACATTGGCAACTTAGTAATCTGTTAAGCTGAGTAAAGAGGCAAATCATATCTTAACTAAAGTTTTAGTTTTGCATATATCGGCTCTGCTTTCTGAAGCTGAAGCAATTCGTTATTTCTGGATGTTGATGTTCTCCCATAGTAAAGTTCGACCCTGAAAAATGATTTAAAGAAATAAAAACTGGGATATAAGCACAAGTGAAACTGAGAAAAAGCTACAGATATATAAAAATCTCGAAAATCTGCATCTACTCATCTCGTGCCCTTGGACGTATTCCTAGTCCGGTCCTTATATTTGCACCCAATAGCTTCATATCTTCAACCTACAAAGTACAAAGAAGGGTATGGTTATGCCATCTACAAATACTCGACCAAAAACAATAAATTCTGAGTCAAGCAAGGCAAATTTAAGCTGAATAAGAAGAAAATTTCGTCTAAGATAATATAATCTGAAAATGTAGACACCTGAAGCTACCATGTCAAGGCTGGGGTTTCTTTCTCCTCTCTTCTTTTGTAATCATTATTGAGCAAATTTCTCTTGAATGCTAAATAATTTAAATTTGTATGCCTTGAAAAATATTAGCAGCTACAGAAGTTTCTTCTTTGTCTATTTATTTATTTTTTTAAAATTAAGAATCAGTCAATTAACTTCTCTCTAGAATGATTGAGTGAAATGGAATGGTTCATAATATTATGTCATGTGAAATACTGGAATACAAGTAAGTTTTACTAAAGGAAGTGCTTGAATGTTCGTAAAGAAATTTTAATCGCCCAACTCTGACCAAATAGAAGCCAATTTCTGTGAAATCCGCTTGCCAGATTTTGTGCAGCCACAACAGAGTGAATCTGATTCAATTTTTCATTACCCAAATATTCTGTAGAACAGAAAATGAAGATTTCTTGTAGTTGTTTTTTGGGTACTATTTTAATTTAAAGAAAATGGAAGTCAGAAGGCATACAAGTTGTATCCTATATATGGAACTCGAGGCCCATGAATGTGGCAGGGCAGAGCAGAAGAGAAATTTGGAAATGCGGAAGAGTTTCTTGACCAAAACAGAAGCAACTTAATCTGGTTAGACTTCTTCTCAATACATTAGAGTTTATGATTACCAAACACTACATTAGGTTTCAAATGAAAATTTAAAATGATTGACTTAATGATACAAATAACTACATCACACATCAATATTCAAACTATTTGTACCAATCACATCATCACAAATCGATATGCAAACTATTTGTACGATTGTCACACACTGTTTATATTGAGCATATTTGGCAAAACTTATATTATTATTTAAGTTGATCAAACGTACTCTTTATCCACACATTTTATACGACCCACAACATACCACCCACTTATATCCACACGTACCATAGGACACAAAACCAATATGCATTTAAAAGCACTACCAAACAAGCACATTATATGTGTACATAATGGAAAGTCTATAGCCTCATTTTCAGAAATTTTACATGAAGAAGACAAACCTTTTTTTCTAATCTTCTTCATTTCAAAGACTTTTCAAGTCGTAAAGAATAAAGTATACAGTTCATGAAAACCTTATCATGGAACTAGCCTCAATAGATAGTATTTTTGGCTCACCTCGGCCAAAACGGCAACTTGGCAACTTTAGAACACCATACAACCCCTCCGTCCTCATCCTAAAATCACCACAACAATAAACTAAGCCTCCATTTGGATACAATTTATAAATTCATTTAAAATCAAACATTAATTTTAACCATACGTTCATAACTACGGCTCATTATCCATATATTTAATAGGACCCAGTACTATTCCCATTCATAAACCATTTATAAATTTGCCAAATAGAGGCTAAGTCTTATTTATTAATGAAATCAAAACCCTTCGTAACCAAGACAACCTAAGTTAATTTAGTCTATTTCTGCATGTTCTAATGAGTTCTTCTAGGATCACTCACTCTTGAATGAATGGGAGCTTTTAGGCCTTTTCAAAGGCATACCCCAGCGACCTAAGTCACTCTTCCTTGATTTGAATTCAAATCGGTGCCATTTCAACTTGTTGGCATATATCCTTGTATCTCATTCTAATCATTCAAGTATTCCAAACATGAAAAAGAGAAAGGAAAAGTAATTTTTTCCTAAACCAGCAAAAAAGTCCACAAGATAACACTATTGTAATACATCCGTAATATAATCCACATCCTTCTATATCCCCAATTACCACCTTTATCTTGAAATTTCATATTGTGAAATGGTGCTACAAGCTTCAGTATTTTGTCTAAATGAATAGAGCCAAGTTTTCTCATAGCACAACAATAGTATATGACTCGGTAAAACATCTGATAATTAGACAATGCAAGGAAGGAAAAAGATAGTAACGCTTTAACTCTCCAAATGAGGTCAATAATCAAATAAAGAAACTGAAAACTCAAACAAGGCCAAACTCTATAGGCAATTAATACGTACTAGCTCTGTCTATCCATCATATATAACATATCAAATCTCATTCTCTTTGAAAATTGACTTTTATACCATCTAGTAAATGTATAAAGTAAGAGTACCCCGGACTTAAAGTGTATCGTAATCTCTTCTTAAAACAGCCTCCGAATGTTATGAGAAATCATAAATGAGTTTCATATAAAAAGTCAAATTGTAGGGACTAAACAATTTCCAAGTACTCAATTATATCGTCAACAATCTAACTCGACACCATTATTAGTTTTTCATAGAAATGACAGCAGAAATTTTTATAGATTTTCCCTTTGATATCCATTACTGAAGAATTTACACTACTAAAATCATTGCATGTATCACTAAGCAAAACACAAGTAATCAAATCTCACTGCTAGATGCACATAAATCATATATTACTCTTAAACCACAAAAAAAAAAAAGTTGAAAAAAAGTCAAATTGCCTAGCTAATTGTTTCTTTTCTGACAAATTGCCATTACTTCTTTCTGCATTTATGGTATCATATCAAAGTAGCACTAATAACTGTCTCTTCTCAGACAAATTTCATTAAATTTTTATTAATCAATGTATAGAGAGAGAAAGTGTACATACGGATTCGACGCCAGAGGCACGGAGGGAGGCAACGGAGGCGGTGGCACCAACAAAGAGGGAGGCGACGGCAAAGGCTTTCAAGGGCATGAGACGAGTGTCGCCGGCGTACCCTTTTATGTAAACGGAAATAGCCTAGGCTAATTGGACCGTGTTTTCTGTGGCCCACCACCAGTACTCCGCCACACCACTAACAACGCCACCGCCGACGGGGCTTTCCTGTTTTTCCTCCATTTCATTCCATCTAAGCTTGAACTTGACTCTGGAAAGGATGCCACTTCCCCCGTTTATGTATTGGGCTTCTGTTAGATGCATTAATATTGGGCTTATGTCAATGTCGAAGAGGCCCGTGGGCCAACAATTGAGAAAACGGTGGCCAATGACCGGTTGACCCAACCCAATTTTCACAATAGCCTTTGACTAGATTTTATTTTTAAAACAAAATCTTCCAAATACCTTTCATTTCAAAGGAAGAAAAAAGAGTGAAAAAAATTCAGAAAAAAGGGGGAAAATATCTTACCGACGAAATCGACTTCAACACCAACCATCTTCATCATCTTCTACACATTTAATCAATGTTAATTTTTATTTTTATTGTTTAAATTTTATGATTTTATGAATGGGTATTGATTTTTACATTCAATCTTGATAAAATCTATGCATTTAATGCATGGCTTGAAGTAAATATATTGTTAGAATCGAGATTAGGACATGCATAGCCGTTTGAAAAACCAGATGACCATGCGTCTAGGCCCAGACAGTGGTCCAGGCGTCTAGGCCATTTTAAGGTATCTTCGCCTTTTACATTTTGAAAAGTTCATTGTGGTGACTAAAGAATAAGTTATGCTTATATGGTGAATGTTGACTTTGAAATGGCCATTCAAAAAACACAGCCCCAAAAATTTTACTTTGTTTTTTGAGGTTTTTTTTTATTTGTTTGTACACCCACTTTATTTCTACTGTTAGAGATTCTAAGAACATTTCAAAGGGACATTAGAGATTAAAATTTTGATATTTGTTATTATCAATAGAGTCACGTATGGATGAGTTCAAGATCTTGTTAATTTTCTCGACTTTGACTTTGATTCAAAGCTTTATATATGACCCAAGGGACAATTTTCGTTTAGACATCAATTCTTAACATTTTCAATTTACTAATCAAATTAGTACAAGTTCTATATTTTTGTCATGTTGGTATATTGCCTTAAATGGGTTTCTTTGAGAATACTTCTAGAACATTAGGCTAAGTCTATTCTCAATCATTTTGAAATCCTTGCGTATACTTTTCTTATCCATTCCTTTTGGTTTGTTCTTATGAGTAAGCACTAAGCATGAGCCAAAAGGAATTTTTAGACTGATCACTCTAGCACCAATCAAGATGCCAAGTCAATAATCGATCGAACCTAGCCATGAGTTGCACAATAGTCTCCTCGTTTTATATTAGACTCTTATCAATTGAACACTTCTATGATGCACTTATTCAATTATTCCGATATAGTTCACCTAAATTTCTAGTGACTTTAAAGGCGGCAACACAATTATTGTAGAGGCATGGCAAGCATGGGCGGAACTTTTGAATTTTTTTTTTTAAATCACATTTGGTATCGATTGAAATTTAAATTTTAAGCTAAATTAAAGTTAACAATTAATTTTAATAACATATTTCATGGAATTCATAACTGTTTAATTTTTATCAAAATTTAATAAAAATTTGATTTTAATCTCCACCAAACAAGAGTAAAATCAAAATAAATTTGAATTTCGAAATATACTAATTTTAAGAATTCTCCGACGATCGTACGCTAATCGAATCTACAAATTGCTTATATCATTTCGAAACTTATTTCAAGAACTACATTATGGACATATCGAATTTAAACGTGAGCCTTTAAAAAGACATCTAACTCGCATTTTAAAAGAAAAAATCAATTATTTATTTTTGCGATACAAATTTCTTAATGTTATTTTCATCATTTTATTAGGAAATTTTCAAAAAAAAATCGAAATTTTACATCCGAAAAAGTCATATCCCATGTAAATTTTCGGATGTAAAATTACATGGGGTATGATTTTTTTGGACGTAAATTTTCGATTGTAAAATTTCTCCAAACTTCTTTACAAGTTCAATTGTGCCCCCAACATTAAAGTTCTGCGTCCGCCCCTGATGACGAATCTCACCAACCTCCACAATCTAAACACCTAGTTAGTGAAATCAAATGCTTAATCAAAACTGTTAAATTCTCACCCCAGAAAAGTGAAAACTTTAAAAACCTAATTTAAATATCAGTCTTTCCGATCACTGCACGATCAACAGCTTGTTTTGTCATTGCATGAATAATATGTATTTTCCAAATTGAGTGATTGAAAACTAAGAAAAAAATTTTGAATTTAAAATGTATAAAATTATTTTATTGGGAAAATATGTGGTTAAAAATGAGTTTTTGAAAAATAGGCTCAAACAAGGGTTAAATTTTTAACTATTATATACTCTCTCTTTTTTTCTTATAACATTATCTATGCATAATCGTCTCACGTGTCAAGCAGGTAATTAACTAATCATAAAAAATATACATAACATATTACTTAATATGATGTGAATGGAAAAGATTAGATGAAAAAGTTGATTGTGTTTTAAACTGCCAAATGATAAAGTGACATACGACATTATGTAATCAATTAATTAAATTTTGATATATATGTAGCAAGATCCATATTCCATATACATGGGAAAAGTGGAAGGATAATTAGCACATAACATTATTACATTTTATTATTATTATGGAAAACGTATTTAACTTTTATTTTTTAGCATTTTCACCCTTATTTCCACATTTCATTACACAAAATGTCATTTTCATCAATTTTCTCAATTAAGAATTGTGAAATGACGAATATACTCTTTTATTTAAATAAAAAAGAATTAATTGAATTCATAGTCCAATTTTATTTTTTATTTTTTTCATACTCTTATAAGTTTGCTTAATAGCTAAGAACTAAGAAGTCAAACATTCTAGATGCGCTAAAAATCGCCTTATCTATGTTGGAGTAATAAATTTTGCTATCCACATAATATAATTTACATGCATGTGTAATTAGGACGGTCAATAAATTGAATTTTGATATGAATTCAATCCGAAATCGATGAAATTAATAGAAGATGAATTTAAGATCGCAATCCGATAAATATTCGAATCCGATAATCCATTAACTAAATAGATCAACATGAATGTAGATCAATCTGATTTGATAACAATTCAATCTGATTTGTTATAAATAATTGAGTCGATAAAATTTCTTTATGACATGTTATTTGTCAATAAAATAAATAAATTTAGAATAAAAAAGTTATCAAATTCAAAACATAAAAAAGTTGAAAAATTAATAATTATTAAATCTGTTTAAGAATTGGAAAAATTGGAAGAAAAAAAAAGTTAATTCCAACATTGATTTTTTTCCTATTTTCTTTAATTTCGGATAGGATTATCGGATCGAGTATCCAATAAAATAATAAAACAGATATGAATTTAACAATCAAATATCAATTAGATTATCGGATCGGATATAGGTGGATCCGATCTATTTACAACCCTAGGTGTAATGTCCCAAATTTCAATGAATTCACAGTGTTATGATCATCAGAATCCCACTTTAATTACAAGTCATCGTTACAACATTTTCAAGCTATGATTTTTGAAAATTTTCAATAATCTTACTTTACTCCTTAAACTTTGCTGAAGTACCCAAAACTCGATTCTAAGCAAGTAATAATTTCTGGACATTATTATTTGCATTCTGATAAGATTCTCTTATTTAGTGGAATAGTTTCACTATTTAGCACTTAGGTCCCAAGTAAACTAAAAAAAGAGTTGGTAACCAACCCAAAAATTCTTGAAATGTCACTTATTTTACTCTATGAAATTTTGGGATATTACATATGCTTCTAGTAAATAAACATATCAATATTGCCCTGTTGCCGTTTAGATTTTTCTCGACAGAAGGGACTTTAATTTTTGATTTTCGTAGAATTTTTTGGCCATAACATACAAGGGAAAATCCAACTTTGAATTTCAGTCTGGACGGACGTTGACCGGTCAACGTCGACAATCAATGCAAGTGTGCAACACATAAATCAGTGAACTAATTTCCCATAATCTCATAAGTCATATAATACAATCTCGTTTCAAATTTATGATAATAATATAACTAATTTCTCATTTCAAATCAATGCACAACAGCACAAGAGAACAAATTTACTGATTGTAATTTGCAAAAGAACCAAGTATACCTAAATCCTAATTACCTATCAGGCATCAGCAAAGAAGTCAGACAAACATGAAATTTTTGCATTTCATTGCATTTAAATTTCATGATTTAACATCGAATATGACATGACCAAAATAATTCATAAAAACTTAAAAAATGACACCATGCTCAATCAAAAACAACTTACAATTTTACTTTCACCAAATCTCGCGACGGACAGACGGAGTAACGATAGGGACGGTAGCAGCCTGACTCGGACTGGCCGGGTTGGTGGTGGTGGCAGGCGGCAGCGACGGGCGAGACTCGAGAGATTAAAGATTGGAGAAGGTGAAGAATTGGGAATTTGGGGATTGATTTCAAATTAAGAGAGAATGTGATTTGGGTTGGGCCTATGTATTATATAATGGGAAATTATAAAAAATCAGGGGTTTAAAGATGTCTTTTTAAAAATCAGGTCCAAAGTTTATTTATTCAAAAATCAGGTAATATATTACAACTCAAACCCTAATTTATCACTCTCAACTCCCTCTCTCTCTCTCTCTCTCCCCTCCCCTCACATCCCCTCCCCTCTCTCCGTCGTCGGTCCGGCGACATAGCGCCGACGTGCTGTAAATCTCCCCTCCCCTATCCCTATCCTCTCTCTCTATGAATGGTGCGACGCTGTCGTGAATGGCAACTTCGCAACAACAGGTCGCGACGCTGGACGATGTGCCGACTGATGCAGAGGCAGCGTCGCGACGCTTGACGACTGATGCAGGGCGGATCTGAAGGTGGGAGTGGTGTAGTGTGGTGGTGGCGGCGACTGTGAGGTGGTGCTGGGGACATTTTCAGAAGGATCTGTGACTGCCGCAGGGCGTTGCTGATGTGAAGGTAGGTGGTGATTCTGCAGGCGGTGGCGCAGGGGTGACGGCGTGGAGGTTTGACTGTGGAGTTTTATTGGT
>CAIGRT010049646.1:4934-24344 GCA_903798405.1 Fraxinus platypoda | reverse complement strand
TTTGTTATTTATGAAATGTAATCTTTAGAACTAGGAGTTATGTATTGTTCCCTATCAGCAACATAGAGAACGATAATTTAGACATTTTAACATGAAAGAGGCCTTAAAAACTTGATTGGAGCAAGACGACAAAAAGTTTTCAAGGGCTTGACTAGATTTTTTTTTTTAAAGATTGCCCATGTATATGCCCCTGTTTGATTTGGATTAAAATCCAATTAAAATTTCAAGTCAAAGTTAACAATTAATTTTAACAATGCATTTTATGAGATTCACAACTTTTTAACCACATATTTCATCAATTTTTATCAAAATCTACCCAAAATTTGATTTTAATCTCTACCAAGGAGCATATCAAGATAGTTTGTATGTGTGAAATTTGGGCCCACATAGAGTACAAGAAACGGATATTTCCTCCCAATCAGTCAACACCAAATAGTTAATGATATTAGCCCATGTTTAGTGGTTATTATTTGGGAAAAACAATGTTTATAGTGATTTTTAGAAAAATAAGTTATTGAAAAATAGGGAAAAATTTAGATTTATATGCAAAATATTTTATTATGTGAATGTTTACTTGAAAATGAGTACGTAAAAAAAATGAGTTTTCGAATAATGGACATAAAACAGGGGCTATATTCATATTTAATTGGCTGCCAAGAAACACATTGCTAAATAAATTTGAAAGTCTTGTTTGCTTCACGAAATACACAATTACTTGCCTGCCAAGAAACACATGCCAGACTCATTCTTTTTTGATTTACGAAATTCTTGCATTGCATTTTTGCTTCACGAAATACACAACCTTGTCAAATGTTTCAAATTGACTTTCTAAACTATCATGCTTTTAAACAACTTTGTTCTTCTATAAAAGGAATAAAATGATATCAACACAAAATAGAAGCAGTCTAAGAAAAAAAATGGTGTCTCTAAGGGCGCAGAAGAGATTAGCAGCTAGCATTCTCAAGTGTGGGAAGGGCAAAATCTGGGTGGATCCCAATGAGACCATTCATATCTCCATGGCAAATTCTAGTATGTAATTACTTTGCTATATCTTTTTATACTTTCATCTCCTTGCTTGATGGTGATGCAATAGAGATTCTTCTAAAGTACCTCTTCACCCTATGATGCTGAAAGATGTAATTTTTTGAAGTCTCCATTTTTGGAGCCCTAAATGATGAAATTTGGCCGAAAAAGGTCCAACGTCATGACAAAACATTGAGTTTAGCTTATTGGGCCGTTTCACCCAAAATGGAGACTCGATAAATTAAGTCTTTTTGTTTCGGTCTCACTTCTTCATGAAATTTTCTCCTTTTTGTATTGCATCAGGAGGGCAGGGTAACTTTGATAGAGATCATTTTTTGGCTAGTCTCTTATAATGTACTAGATTGTAAGAAAGACAGTTTTGAAGTACTGAATGATAAAATAACAATTCGTATAACCATTTAGCGTTGCCTTTAGAGGTGCATTGGATATGATTCTTTATTTTTATTCAAAAGAATGTCATTTACCCTGTATTATTAACCAGTTCAATGTTTTTCGTTCGAAGGAATGACACGAGGAAACTCATAGAAGATGGATATATCATCAAAAAGCCCGTAAGACTCCATTCTCGTTCTCGTGCTAGACAAGCCATGGAAGCAAAGAGAAAGGGTAGGCACTCCGGATATGGAAAGAGAAGAGGAACAAGAGAAGCAAGGCTTCCAACAAATGTACTATGGATGAGGAGAATAAGAGTGCTCCGGCGGTTGTTGCATCGATACCGAGATTCCAACAAAATCGACAAGTACATGTACCATGACTTGTACATGAAGGTGAAGGGAAACATGTTCAAGAATAAGCGCATATTAATGGAAAACATTCACAAGTTGAAGTCTGGTAAAAGAAGTTACAAGATCGACTCATAACTAGAATAAAACCCCCTGTAGAATGATGACTAGAAGTCGATCTAGATATAATTTACGTCTTCCTCTCAAGTCTTTTTTCTTTGGAGTTTGTTTGTTAATAATTTGATAAGGATACACATCAAAGAATATGTCGTAATGATCGAAAATAAACATTACGGATATCAAATTTGAGTTTTGGTGCTCAAACTCTGACGATCAAATCAAATGGAGACAGCGGATGTATATGATTTTAAGCCCCTGTTTAGTTTGGATAAAATTAGATTTTTAGTAAATTCTGATAAAAGTTGATGAAATAAAAAGGTTAATTTTGAAATAGTATATTGAGTTGTAACCATTTTTGCAAAGAGAAAAAAAAAATATCTTTCTTCAAGTTAAAACAATTTTCTTATCTAAATTAAAACTTAGAAAAATGAAAAAAAAAAAAAAAGTTTCAAATAATACAGTCTAATTTATTGTAATTAGAAAATTAACTAGTCACATTAAGTGCCTTAAATACAAAAGAACAGAAAAATTCATATTTTGCACACAGATAAATTATGGAAACACAGGCAGTTCACAATTAATTTGAAACATATTCCATAATTATTTCATGAATAAGTCTTACATTAAGACTTACACTCCTCTCGGACCTCACACTCCATTGTGAGAGGAGTATAATGCATGATGTACATCCAAGTGTGTACATCAAGTATTTCTCTTATTTCATAAAAACTGTGAAGCGACTGAACAGTGAGATGATTTTTCCCTCGCAATACAATACATTAGCATGCTTTTCCTGCTGAGCCAAACAGACGCATCTTCTCTGCAACCACGGCTTTCATGGCTTCCTTAGCAGATTTCATGACATCGATAAGATCTTTCTGAGAGTTGGCTAACGATTCCATATAAGCCTTACGAACTTCAGTGTTCACGTTGAATTTTGTTACACCGCACTTTATACACTCCTATTCATAATGCATAAATGAAGCCAATGTCACATATAAAGTTCAGAAAAGCAGTATGATTATTTTGAGTCCAATATTATCCTGAATGATATTTACCTCGATAATATCCTTTGGCAATCCCGAAGCCCCATGAAGAACAAGGTGAACTCCTTTTCTTGAACTCAATTTGTACAGATCCTGGACGAAAAAGCAAAGCAAGACGAAGAAAAAATCAGCAGACATCGTTAAAGTTTCTCAGTGATGTCCGGACATATTAATGATTTCTATATAGTAACAGCCATGTCCAAGTTCAGAATGTTCCACTATTTTTAAACAAAGAATGCAAAGTATAATTCAGTTTTTCCAGTCATCCATGGATGAACAAGGCAAAAACCAGAAAAAGCATTGGTTTAACAAGATACATCAATGGAACTTCTGTTCCCAGCTGAAAATCCGTGTTGGTGTACTGAAAAAGCATTAGCATGTGTTTCCCAATGCAAAACACTTGGTTTTTCCTTTGAAGCCAAAATCTAATATGGGAGATACATTAGACGAGAGTGCGAATGAACTTATGCCAACTTAATTCCATAATTATATGTATGAAAGTAGCATCAGGAATATAATACTTGACCTTGAGCAAATCAAGTCTCAGATTTGGTCCACTAGCAGGATATTTTCCATGAACATTTCCGATACAAACTGCCAAAGCATCTATACCCGTAGTATCAATGAATTCTTCAGCCTGAAATTTACATGTAGCTAGATTATTTGGCAATTCTGAACCAAAAGTATAGCTGACTTCAAATAAATGTCAGCCCCAGGGTGGTGGGAGGTAGGAGGTGGCAGGAGGGGGTGGGCTTACCTGATTGACATCAGTAAGCTTTGCCTCATAATCTTGCACAGTCAAGTCATCTTCTGTTCCCGACAATCTTCCCAACTCAGCTTCTACCATCAATTTTTTTGAGTGCGCAAGGGCAGCAATGTGTTTTGTGTACACAATATTTTCTTTGAATGAAAGATGCGAACCATCTATCATAACTGAATCAAAGTCCTGCTAGTAATATATTTTTTAGAGAGATACCATTTCAAATCATATGTTAGATAACCATGGAAATAGAACATGATCATAGTTTTTGGTCAATTTAGAAAAGAAATAAATAAGTATACACACTTTGCATTACAATGAAGAAGAAACATACCAACTCAAGAATTTCTAACAATTGTTGCTTGGAATCTCCGTGGTCAAAGTGAACCGTAATAGGAACCTGTCACAAAAGTTCAACAATTTACTAATCATGATTTTGACCAGAAACTATAATCGTTATCAAGTATAAGAAAATCCCTCAAAATAAAATATAGATTCTCTTCTTAAGTGTTCAATCTTGGTAATTCTTCGGGACAGTATTTAATATGATCTCCATAAAAATACTTCATATATTTTGGTTATTGATATTTCTTTTAGAGAATTAGAAATGATGCTACATCATAATCCATGAAATGCTACTTACACTTGCTTGCTCTGCAGCTGAAATACAGCAGGCAACCAACGGAATTCCTCCTTGCTTCAAGGCACTAGGATGGATCTGGAACAACAAACAATAAAGTAATATTGTCAACCCTTTTCTTTTAACTGAAGCATTTGGTCATCATGCCGTCATGGTAGGCAAGGCACAAAATGGATATAACACTTGGGGCTTGTTTGATGTAGATTTTTTAATAATGGATTTTGTGGGAAGAGATTTTTTTTGGAGAATGTGCGGTTAAAAAGTAGGGAATAGTTATGTTAGCCCGCAGCTGACTACTTACTGAAAGACCGAACAAGAAATGAAAAGTTTTACTACAACAACTGACGTTATTGGGAGATGTGATGTAGAAAATGAGTTTGGGAAAAGATGAGTTTATAGAGTCTTATACCAAACGAAAATGATATCCATAGTTAATAGCAATGTATCCATTTCGTTTTTCTATTTGGTACTAGGAACAGAACAAATAACAAATACCAAATGTTTAATCAAAGTATTGTGTGCCAGAAAGAAAGGGGGGACTTCTAAAAACCTTCAACACTTTCATTTATATAAAAGGTATAAGTATGTTCATAGGGCAAGTCTCAGTTAAGGAAGCTTGTTTCTTATTTTCATTATAACCAGCATAATGCATCAAGTTGGAAGTCCTTTAATTTCACTACTGTAATCCCATCTCAGTATTAATCATGTGATTAAACGGTCAACATCTTAATAGATTTCTTCGATTTCTTTCCACCTTCTCGTGAACTTTTATTCATTATAGGGAAATTTTCATTGCATAGTGAAGATGTAGAAGATTATCTTTTCGTCCAATTAGGCCAGGGGTGTAAACAAAGGCCAAATAGCTATATTCATAAGAATTCTGTTATCAAATATCAAATCAAAGCACATTTCAGCTGAGAGCGTTCTAGCATGTCATATAGATTATAGACTTGTTTACGGAAGTTGTTAAGTTTTAAATTTTAATTCTATAAATTTGGTATATAGATAATGAAAGCTTCAAACCTGTAAAATAGCAGAACTTCGTTCTTCCTCTGCAGCAGCAACAACTGCTTCAATTCCTTCCAAATTATAAACGTTGAAAGCTCCAATAGCATATCCACCTCTTTCGGCATTCTTCATATGTAATAGATAATCAGTAACTGAATGAACAAATTGAAATTTGTCAAAGATTACAAGGATTTACAAGTAAAAGTTCCTTGGTGGAAAGCCTGCCAGGATGGATCCAATTTTTAACTACTTCTGCTACAGCTTTACTGTCACCAACATTTCCTGAGAAATACAATTATTTTATGGAATAAAAATATAGAATCACAACAGGATCTGATAATTTTTTTCAATAACAACTTGAAAGTACCAGGAAAAACAATATATGGAACTCCTGGATGTCTGCTTTCAGGACCTAGCTCCCATAAGGGCACACCAGCCAAAGCTTGTCCAAGTATTTTGGCCCGTTTTGCTTCTAGGGCTTTCGTTGCAAGGTCTGATGATGTAATTCCACCCTATGACAAGAAGAATTTCGTTAAACTGTTAATCTATAAGATTCTTCACTCTGTATGAAGATTATAGAAAAGTGAAAAGAAACATGATCACCATACAGCTATAGTAACAGTAATAGGCGAATGTAATAACTATAAATCAAGGTTAGAACAAGATAGTAAAATAAAGATTAAATAATGGTAGTAATTGAATAAAGAGTGAATCTCCGTACAGCCCTTCAGACGAATAATAAGTACCTTTGCAAGGATATACCGAGGTTTTGTAGTTATCCTGCGCACTATTTCCACAAGTGCAGAACTCACTTTGGAATTGATTGCTAAACTTTCAGAAGCATCTGTTTTCCATACAGAGGATAACCAACAGAAATGTACAAGATAAAATACACAATCTTCTTTTGCTATTGAATGGATATTGGAATTGAAAAGGGATACGAGATAGAGGGGATATGTAAAACTAGACTCACCTTTTCCCGTGATGAGCTGTCGACTAGTCATTAAAAGAGTATCTTTGCCACTTTTAAGGAACACATCAGCCATCTCAGCTGCTTGAGTGATCACTTCCTCCCTTTCCTCTAATGACTTCATGGCTATTTTATCAACAGAAATCTATTGAAAACATAGCAAAAAGCCAATTTATAACCATATTTTCAACAGTTAAGACCATTAGACCATCTCTTGCTGCACAATACTAATTGCTGTGATCATTGTACATACAGTGCTTGCTTGGTATGCAATATTAGATCTTGCTTGAGACTACTATGGAAGAAATTAACCTTTTTCATATTTAAATTATTCAGTTCTAAGTAATCCACCTCACCAAACATGTTAACAAGTTAAAGCAAGACTTAAGGCCTGACTTTAGGCAGAAGGCTATGCCTCCAGAAGGGCTTCAAGGACTTGGGAAGACAGTAACAATAACTTGATTGCTGATGACGTTACGGAAGTAATAATTTCAGATGATATATAACAAATACCTCAATATGTTTCAAGACATGACCACAATGCAATAGTAGCTCTTCAACCTGTCAACCACACATTTACTTGTGACTAATGAAAAAATGTTGGAAAGCTCTATGATTGAACTGACAAATTTTAGTTACAATAACCTGCTTCGTTGTTTTTGGAACATAGGAACCCACAACTATAAGTCCGCCGTTCCTTTCCCTGTACGTTCCGAGATCCCTAGGTGAAATTGGAGCTTTTGAGATGATTCCAACCCGAGCAGAAACAAAACTAGCTGCAGTGCGGCATAAGAATTTCTTTCCCTTCAATTCTGCCTACAAATTAAATGCAGGCTAATAAAAAGCAGCTTTGCATATTTTTTCACAAATATGTAAGTAAGAGAGCTTCTAGGATGCAAAAAACAATGGATAAACCTGAATCATTCCTGCGGCAAATACAGCCATATCTCTTTCGGTAGCAGCATTGACTACACAAGTAGACCCCTGTTCCATTCAATAATATTCAAACCTCAGCATGCAATATGCATAAATAAATAAAATTCAGGCGTGACATGACAATCGAGCTCTATCTCTGGTACCTTCTTCAAACTGCAGAGATTCTCACAAACAGAAGCAGGCCCACCTTTTCTTAGAAGTTGGATAGAAATAGATGCAACACTGCTAGCAGGTATACGTCCTCCAGTTTTCTCCTCCACCCACTAAAATCCCGAACAAAAAAACACTTTACAATTTCCTTTTATAATATTTATAAAGTGCTATATTATCCACAAAGCTAATTGAAAATACTAAACCTCTCGAAGATTAGAAGACTTGTAACCAAAAGAAGCATCTTTCGCAAACTCTGTTTCACCAGCAGGGATGAGTCTAGGGATGAAATTCCATACAGTGTTAATGTTAGGCAACTCAACTATCAAGCATGTTTAAATAAGATTTACAAAAAACTAAAAAAGGTAATCTTGAGTAAAAAAAATTTTCAAGCATGTTTGGAAAACTTAATTTTAGTTTACAAGTTACTTGTATCGAATGAAAGTCTTACCTTATTCTCAGAACAAGTAACCTAATTGTTTCCAAATTTGACAACTAAAATAATTACTTATTTAAAAATTACACGTAAATTTACTCGTAAGTAAAGACACCAGAAAGTGACCTCTTTTATATAGCCCTCGTTTGAGCCACCTTTTTATCTCATTAAAATTTGCTATAATTGCTCAATTTAGGCCCCGTTTGAGCCACCTTATTATCTCATTAAAATGAAAAATATGACCGTTATCCATCACATCAACATTTAAATTCAAATTTTCTATCTCTTGTGTGGGCCCCAATAACGGCTATATTTTTCATTCTCATTCTACGAAAAGGTGGCTCAAACAGGGCCATAATATATGAAAGCTGGCAACAAAGCTTTTTAAGGTTATCCAAACGTGGTCCAATATAATTTAGGAGAAAACAACAAAAGATAATACCTATCAGAGTCTGCAACATAGTGTATGTCGCCAATAGTGTACCGGCCTCCTTGTAGAAAGAAAGGGCAAATTATCCATGCATCCATCTCACCAATTACAGAAACAGCAGCATCTGCTTCCTAGTTATATCAAAATCAAAGCATTCACGCATGTCTGGAATGAAAATGTCTAAAGTAACATCCTCTTTATCATCAACATCCTTACCTCTGGGAAATGACCGCGTAAAGTCGAATCCCCCCTCAGAACTACTGTGTAGTCAGTGTTGCTCACTGTCTTTGCTGCAGTAGACAAGTTCCTGCAGATCTCTGCTACTAATGCACTAGCCTGTAGAATGGAGAACCCAAGAAAATGACCTCAGGTGGAATAAATATTGGCTTGCTTGAGCAAAATAGATTTTTGATGAGATATTTACCTTTTCAGAACTTAATGCCCTGGAATTTGTCAAAATGAAAAAGCATTTTGGCCTTCTATTGAACTGATCAACAAGTGACTCAACACTCCTGAAAAGAAGACATATTGAGTTAAGCTTTCACTATCTATTTTATAAGTCACAAGTAGAAACATAATTAAGGAGTGACTCACCATTCTGTCAATACCTCAACATCATGCACAGTTTGAGTCCCAGTTGGATCATCATCCAAAACAACCAAAGTTTTCAAGTTTTTCAGGGTTAGTTTAAGTATATCCTCAATGGGATCTTCTGGCCACTCACATGGAAGAGATTTCAACACAGACTCTTTACTAATAAACTGGGATTTCCCTTCGACTTTGACACCAGTGAGTGTCTCGTAAACCTGCATAATAACGGGAGTTGACAGAAAAGAACTCAAATTTTCAATTAGAATATATTACATTATTATATCATTAGATATTTGAAAAGAATATGGTTCTGATAGTTAATTTAACTCTAAGCTAGAGAAAAGTTTACAAAAAACAATGTTGTTAAACACAGAGATCAGGACCCCATACCTTTACTACAGCAGAATCATCTATTCGACCCCACCCAGCAGCCGAACCTACTCCACGAAAAATTGCAGGCTGGATTCAGTTAATAACTTTGAGGTTCTAAAAGGGACATCATGTACATTTTTGGGCAAAAATTTTCCAGTACAATTAGAAAGCATACGGATGAATTTCAATATAGGACAACAAACGAATCTAAGATACTTTGTATCTCTAGTTTTTTGAAGAAACCCAGAATGGGAAAAAACAAAGGAAAAGATTCTGTCTAAGTCAAGATGGTTTGGCAGTAACTTTTATCCATCTATTATTGGAAATATTTATATTTCCAAATCATTAAGAAACTTCAGAAAAAGATAAGGATAGTACAGTTATCAGGAGTGACTGTAATCATATTCATGTTCTGCATTAGCCAGATGTAAACCTAGTATTTTCCTTTATGTGACTCGAGTATGGTTGATGCTACTTCATGTGCCTTTTCTAGTAGTTCAACCAAAGTTTGAAAGCATGAAAAAGAAATCCATAGATGTAAACCTGTAGATTTATAATAGCTAATTGAGATTTTTCACCCCTATGTTCGTTGTCCTCGTGAAACACAAAATTTCTAGAAGGTACCGTTTGAGAATAATCAGACATTTCCATGTTGCAGACTATGTAAATTTCCCTATTTCTCGAATAATTTGATAATGTGCTAGTTTTATAGCCCGATTAATTATTTAAAAAAAAAAAAACAAACGAGCTCATAAATTAACAAGTTTTTGGTTTTTTTATTTTTAGTCTTGGCTATTGGTTTGAGCAACCAGCAGGCACCAACACTGAAATTATGATTTCCGATGAGAGTAAAACATGTCATTCAACCTAATAACTAACATAAAGCGATATAGCTTCACAAAACAATCTCATTCCAGCCCACCTGACAAGAAGAGTTGATGTGCAACACTAGAAACAAACAGTGGAACTCTACGAGATGAACATTCCCGAGAAACAATGCCCTGTAAAATAATTATGATCACGAAACTTTTGAATTTATAATATGTAATTATCTGATAACAAAGAAAAAATAACTTCAGACAAAATCAAGAAGTCTGTTTCTCTTGGTGAATATCAGTCTTACCAGATCCTTCACAAAGATATCAAGTGCGGATAATGGCGTATAATCATTATCCACCATGTGTGGAGCACGGTTCTCAAACATCCTGCGGTAGTTTTAGTGTTTAATTATAACTTCAATCTATTGAGAAAGTCTCACAAAATTCAGATTTTCAGCTATGAGGACAAATCATTATATATCCCATGAAAATAGAACAGCAAAAATCTAAGTTATTTGTCAAGAAACATTTAGTGCTTAAATCGAACAAAATCAATTTCTAAGAATCAGAACAACAATTTTCAATGACAAATCAAATGAAAACCAAAATAAATGCTTTTCTGAGTGCATCACACGTACCATGATGTTCCTGCACTGTGTGTAATGACATCAAACAATAATCTTGTATGAAGACCTAATCGAGCCCCATATGCCATTGCCTCAGCAGCCGATGCAATATGAACTCCAGCAAGTAGCTGATTGATCATTTTTACACCACTAGAATATAACAAGTAGAAACAAAAATAAATTTACAGGTGTATGCTTTAAGTAAACTGATGAGAACAAACACATCCCAAGATCACAAGACGTGCATGCCAATAGCCAGAGAAATTTGGGCCTAGCAAAAAAACCAAGATCCAGGAAACACAAACATACCTTCCAGCTCCACAACCTCCTTTTATAACATAAAGCTTCTCACTTAGTGCTGTACAAGAGGCAGCCAATAAATTACTTATCAAATGAATTTCCAAAGATAATAAATCAGCATTTATAATATATATTATTAAATAGTAATGACCATGTGTCTTTTCCACCTGAAAGAACTGAACCACCATGCTCCAGAGCTTCATCTGTACCTGACGCCATTATCTGGCATAAATATTATCACTCCATTTAATAATGTCACTGTTGATATGGTAAATATTTAAGGTGGTTTTCCTTAAAATTGAGATGTGAGTAATATAACATTAAATACTCATACAGTAAGCGTTCCATCGGCAGCTCTCTTGACGCCACCAGAGACAGGAGCATCTACCAACTTCAAATTCTTCTTTTCATCTGTAAAATTTAGATGCAGTTATGATAACAATAAGCATGTACATAGCTAAGCGCTCAGAAACCCAAATCTTGGAAATAATCACAAGATATACTAAGCTACAAAAAAAAGTTCATTATTGGTTAATCATTAAAAATTGAACACACTGCTATTTACTAAACGCATTTATTCACGGAAAGGATATCCTATAAGAAATAGAATCACTTACTTTGTAATCTTCTCTCTAGTTGACTGATAAATGCTGGAGAAACAGTGGACGACAGGATAATAGATGCTCCAGTTGGAAGGGCTACAAAAATCAAAGAGGCAGTGAGTCCTGTTCATCGAAAATATTCCAGAGGAAACAAACATTCTCATTTCTCACCTCCCACAGCACTATGATCACCATATAGAACACTTTCAGCTTGAGATTCATTAGTAACCATCACAACCAGTACATCAACATCTGGAAACAAAGTTATGAAATAACATTACAGATTTACCATTACTAACTCAAATCAAATGGCGGTCTCTCTCCAAGCCTGTAGCCTATTTTCACTTCAAAAGAGAATATGATGAACTGGTCTAATCACAATCCTTGGTGTTTTAGTGGAGCCTTTAACCGAGTTCAATCATGCTATTTTAAGGATGAAAATGAATTACTTAAAGAGTTAAGACGACAAACAAAGTAGTAAGTGCCATCGACACTCATTGTCCCTTGAGACGAAATTGAAAATGATACTTTTGGTAGGAATTGGTTATTTTGGTTCCCACTAAATGAAGTTTGAATCTCCCAAAGGCCACAAAATACTTTCATAACGAATCTTGCTAGCAACCTTGATCAGCCAATAATTTGGACCACATCCCACAAATAGAGGCAGAAATAATAACCATGAATGTTAGAGCAGTAAAACACATAATTTTCGGACAAATTAGACCTTTATATTCTTTGCAGTTTCCTTTCGTAAGTTTGCATGACTACCTTTTGATACTTCTGCCGGGGAGTTGCCTATCAAGCCACCTTCATTTGCAAATCGAGATAGTGTAGGCTTATAAACCTATATGCCAAAGATGAAATTATCATTAATTCTAAGATCTTTTGTTACCGTTATTTAATCACAATACCAAATAATCAATCTGCGATTAGAGCTTCTAAGGCACAGATTCGGAGGTGCAAAAATGAAGCTGTCCATATAAAACAATGCCATTTCACTCGTGCAGTAGATACAAAGTCAGAACAGGCTAAACACTCTCATGAGTCATAACAAGAGGCAATGCAAGCTCAAGATAACCAGTAAGTAACATAGTTGATAAAAGAAGCAATAATGTCAGTGGCAGACCTATATTCCCACAGGGTACATGACCCTCAAGTTTGAGAAAAATTTGCAGTTAATGCTTTTTATATACACAAAAAATAATAAATAGATAAATAAAATCTGATAGTTTAATTCACCATAATCCTAAATTTCCGTCATTGATTCCTCACGATATGTATTATGTGCCCTACATCTCATATGACATTACTGAAGCCAATTACTAAGGTCAATAGTTGACTAATGTCTTTCATGACCGTCGGTATTGGGTATTAATTATCAGTTTATCCTTTCAATTCTCTCGATCGTTTTTCCCACCTTGTTATGGATTTTGGTAATGATCGATGAATATGGTTATTGCGATTATATTATCACTTAAAATTGCTGACTCAATATTGACATAGTTAGACATTTTTCAAGTTATATTGTTAATATAATTCTTATATTTCCGTTTGTTAAAAATAGTTTTTCAAGATTTTAAACAGTTGATCTTCATTTTTTATTCACAAGTCATGTTTTTGCTACAAGTACGGATTTGGATCCAAAATTAGACTAGTTTTGAAAAGAATGCCAGTAGAGAACGATGACAGTGGTTACTTCAAGGTCACACAAGAGTGCCCATATCCTAGGTCATCAGAATATCTTTTCCTCCTATTAATCTAAACCTCACTTATCAGCTCGCATCTGTATTCACATTTAGGAAGAAACTTTATAGAAACTTCTATAAAGATGTGGTTATTATCGAATCCAGCAACTGACTTCATTTAGTTCGAATCTTACATTTACACTTCTGTGAAAATTAAGTCATTCACACAGAAATAATACTTTCTAACAACTTTTAAGTCAATAAATAATAATGATTAGCTAAATTAGTGGTAATACACCCACAGTGCCGTCCTGAACGAAAATAAAACCAAAAAACAGAACAGGAAAACATTCTTCACTTAATAATTCGTTTCTGTTAAATATGAGGAGCTATGATAAAACATGATAGGCTGAATTAAATACTCACGTCGTAACCAACTACAGAAAAATTTGATTTCAGAAGGCGAGTTGCCATGCCAAAACCCATAGCTCCAAGTCCAATAAATCCAATTCGTTTCACAGTATCTGAATTGGTTGGCAATTTGCGAGCCAGTTCCTGAGGATCATAAGTTTTCTCATTGGCTGCATCTATGACGTTCACTCCAGAGAACTTTTCCCAGACCTGTTGGACGGAGATGGATATTTAGAACTTATATTTCTGAGAAGAAAGAGCTTTGAAAGAATCTCAGTTAGCTTTCTGCTGTAGTATTACTTTAAGCAATGTGGCATCCTCGCCATACTTCAATTCATGTGAAGATCCTGAAGAAAAGAGCATAAAAAGTGAAAACCAGGTTGCATTAGAATACTACATTTAATGTTTAAATATTAATAATACGAGTCCAAAATAAGTTTAATATGAGATGTGTTTGCTATACCTGCTAGAAGTTGCTGGTGAGCGACAGCTAAAAGTGGAAGAGGAAATATAAGTGATTTTGCCATATCCAGTACTGTCCCCTTAAATGCAAATAAAACCAATTAGGAAAACAAGAAGTTGATAAACAATATTGAAGTAGAATGAAACGCAGAGTTTGTCTGCTTTTATAGTTAACTAGCCCACTCCCCATTATCCTCAAGTCTTTTTCTCTTATAATTTGCCAACTATTATGTACAAGGAAATGTGGACTAACTAGTACTACAATGGATAATTTTTATCTAATTATTGAAATGGATTAGAGCATCTTCAAGAGCCTCTCTAAATACAAAATAATCTTTATTTTAAAAAGTTAATGTTTAAAAATAAACTTCAAGAGACTTTCTATTTTAACTTTTTAAAATGGAGACTGGATTTGACTCTCCATATTTAAAGAGCCAAACTCACTATCTATTCTCAATGAACAATGATTGCATTTAATAAGTCACACATTTCGATAATTTACTTCTTAAACTATTCAAACCATATTTAAATTGATTGGCCAATGACATATAAAAAAATTATGTTAAATAAAATACGAGGAGAAATCAACAAATGTTTCTCGAGAAAATCAAAATGAAGAGCCAGAAAAGAAAGCATTGTTGGAGTTTATAAAATTTTGACTCTCTAAATTAAAAAATGCTCTCTATAATGCATAAGATACTCTTTATAAATAAGAGTCTCTTGGAGATGCTCTTAGAAGCTAAATCAACAATATGTTTCATTTTTTAATTTTGTGATTTTTTTTAATGCTATTATCCATATATTTGAATTTGATAAATTTTCAAATATACAGACACAGAACAAGAGACAAAGAACAGGTTCCCTTTGCAGTCACATTTCCACAGCCATCTCCCCATCCCAAAAAGGGGGACACATTTCTTTTTAAAAAGAACAGGTTCAAAGATACAAAAAGCAATTGCAGATTAATGAGGTTATGCCTTCAAATCTTCCCTCAATAACAGTATCAGAACTTGATAAAAGTTTCTAAGAAAGCTTTCTGACAAGTGGCACTTTAGACTGCAACCAGACTGCCATATTGCCATTGCATACTCAAAAACCCACAACCCAACCAGCCTCACTCCTTCGCATAGCTCCACAATTTTGTTTCACCATTTGCCACAAGCATTACCAACAAATGAAATAGTTCGAGGCCACCATCCATTTCTGTCCAGTCTAACTTTCTTTTTGAAACCTCACTTTCATAGGGCCAAAAAGAAATAGAAAGCAATTTGTCTTTGATGTAATCATATGAATATGTAGAACTCAGGCACCTAATCGCTATGCTTTCAATGAACTCAGGAAGCAGCCTATAATAAATATCCTCACTCGAGATAATTTGAGTTGAAACATAATTTAATGTTGCCCTTTCCCTTCATCAGGAGTGCATGTGTAGTACAATGTATCCCCCAGAAAGTTCATCAATATCGACCATTTCTCCACGCATTCGATTATATCAATCTAAACAAGTGATTTCTCCATGGATGACGTGACATTTAAATTCAAAGAATTGTTTGGGTGTAAGACAAGATGAAACATCCCATCTACACAAATGGCAACAAGCAGCAACAGGAAATATAAAAAAATATATTGTTTTTAGCATATTTTAGAAATCTTACCAAGTTTCGAACAAAAGTATTGAGGAAGTGATGCTTGGTTTGGTTACCCGCTAACAACTGAGGAAGGTAATTCTTGAAAACCCTGCAGAATATGGAAACGGTGAAAAACATTACTTACCATTTAGGTGGTCAAATCATGAGAAAATAAGAATGAAATCATTCATGAGAAGCCCAAAATAGAAGAAAATACGAAGCAGATAAAGAATGAAGATGCTGATTCAGATGACCAGAGCAAAATATACCACTTTAAGCCAGCCCAATTTATTTAGTTACCGAAGAGTTAGCAATGTGTGGTTATCACTTATCATTGCTAAACAAGTTTTAGAGACCATGTAGATCACCTTATTGTGCATAGCTCTCCTACCTAAAGTCATATCCAGATGATTGAACTGAAAATGCGAATCCCCTGACCAACATAAGGTCCAGCTATCACCCCACAAGGCACATGCCACAGCAGATGGATATAGGGTTATGTTTTGATGCTAGAGACACACCTCATTATTCTATTAGCATGATCTGGACTTCGATCAACTTTACAATCCTAAGAATTTTTTTAAAAAAAATTGAAATAAAATTAGTACTGGCTTTGCTTGTTACTATATTCTCTAATTCAAATAGTCTTACACTCTCAAATTAGTACTGGCTTTGCTTCTTACTTCGATCACTCATTTGATGTTTAAATAAAAATAGTCTTACACTCTCATTTTTGTTCAATTAAGGAGCTTTTTGTTATAATACAAGTTAAAGTTCCATTTAATAATTTCACACTAGTCTTTTAAAAGTTGAGCCTTAAGAGCAGGCCAGAATAATTCCTACATACAGAAAGCATCCTTATGGCTGGTCCATAGAAAAAAATGATCAAGGAGACTGTAAATATGAAATCAAGACTGGTTTGTTGTATTCTGCTTGCAAATGCGAGTTTGTTGAGGTATAATTATTATTCTATTTATTTATTACCAAACTGACAACTCTATTTTCTTTTTATATGCTCTTCAGGTAATAAAGTAAAAGAAAACAACTGAGGAGAACCGAAATGAGCTACAAGTCATCAACCTGCCTATGGTTATTTTGTTGCCCGACATCTTACCTGAAAACCTTACCATATCTTGTCCTATTCTTAGGAATCAAAAATCAGACAATGAAATTGAACCCTATTGCTGAAATTGCCGCACATGATCACAGTGAACCTCAAAACCCAATTCGTAATTTTGATAGTACTAATAATCAAAAGATCTTAGCCCCTATTAGGTGGTAGCCACATATTTGTTTTATGGTCAGTATGAAAAAAAATTCTCACTGTTTGTTCCTGCACCAATTACACTTTGTGCAAACTGCTACAATAAATACGACCCAAATTTCAGCAGCTGATTTTATTGATTGCTTCAAATAATTCTGTAAATATGCTATAATCAGATGAGAAACCTTGCACTATATAAGTACAAGGGATAATTATTTACAAACAGAAACAAGTAACAGAGGAAGAACGAAACAAATTGTAAGTAACATTTACATTGTAATGTAGCTTAGAGTGCTACTAAGTAAAGAACCACATATAAACTTGCTTCTTCTAATAGATTGTGTGTACACACACACACAAACAATCAATGAGAAGAAACAAGTAAAAGGGAGGAACATTACAGACTAACACATTTAGCAAGATTAGCAAACAAGCAAATAAGTGTAAGTGAGTGAGTGTGTGTGTGATTCACGGTGGACAAAAACCAAGGATGAAGCAATTATATGAGTGTACTCACCATGAATTTCCTGCAGCATTAGAGATGATATCATAAATTATCAATGGATGAATCCCTGCTTGAGCACCTAGAGACATGGCTTCAAGTGAAGCTACAAAATGAATGCCTTCAAGGAGCTCAATTACCATTTTACATTTACTGCAAAGGGAAATAAAAAGCTTATTTTAGAAAACATAAGATAGATAATTTACACTGTTCATAGATATAGTTGCAACCAGAATATTAAATTATATATCTTTTATCTGCAACAATATTCTAGGTATGTACTTGGACAGTATATTGATTTATGAAATCTCCTATCAATGATTAAATGAAACATAATTTCTTGTTCTAAACAGGGCAGGAGACATGAAGTCAAAGAAAGCACACCTTCCCGCACCAAGTTCACCCTCAAACATGAAAAGTTTTTCGCACATGGCTGCTCATAAAACAACAGTTGGAATAAGAAGTGTGAGGAATATTTAAGAGAAACATTTTCCATATTTCTTAGCATAAAATTGCTTCAAAACAACTTGAAGAAAAAAGAAGACTGAACCTGAAAGGATAGGCTGTGCACGTGAGGTGGAATCAGATCTTCCTGAAGATACAATCTGAATGACAAGAACAACAGCCATTCTGTATATCAAATAATAGGAGAAAAGATAGATTTAATCTTTAAGTAAAGCATAACTTTTTTACCATCACTTTTCCATTCAAAACCTCAGATACTGCCTTCAAGACGTACATGTCAACAACAAAATCCATCTGATAATCCTCTGCAAAAGCAAACCATTGAATAAATATATTTGAGACAGTAAATTCAGTCATGATTAAAAGAAACTAAAGTTGGACAGATGCATTAACCAATTGATGTCATCATCTATCTTATTTCACTTTTTAAGTAGACTGGATTATTTCCCCAACTTTATTATGGGTGGGTGTGGGGTTTAGCAGTATAATTACTTCATAATTGCATAAAAAATGTATTAATTGGCACACCTACTTCATGGATCCAATTATTATAAACTGAAATATAAACCTATAAATTAGCCTTTATACTAGAGTGGAAGATGAAACTTGCACACCAATGCCTGTAGAGAGAGACATGGAAGGATGAAAGAGGCCAAAAGGAAAGACAACAGAGAAACTAGGCAATCTAGAAGGACAATATGTATACATCTATTTTGGATTGAAAAAATAATGCATAATTGCAGCAGAACGAAGTTTGGAGATACAGAACAGCGTGTATATTCAAGCATAGAAAAGTAAGGCGTCCATCATAAGCATGTGTGAAAAAATAATGTCGTCATGTATGTGTCAAACAACAATGCAGAATCAATTTTCTTAATTTTTATCTGGTTCGATGGGGAAACCGAACCCATTCTAGAAATATCTAACTAGGAATTTCAAAGTACAGCATGTCTGATATTAACCCTGTTTTCTTAGCCAAAATGAAATGGATGATAATCTCTTTCAGGTCAAATAAACAATTTTTTGAAGCAATATTTTTCATTTATTAATATGAGTTTCTATTCAAGAGAACTTGTTGATTGCACTATTTGGTTTGAATTTTGATAATATGTACATCATTTTGTTCACAAGTAAACAGTAAAATATGATATGATGCTTCAGTAAAAGTTGTAAGGACTGCAAGAAAAATGGGTGAAGTCATTAAACTTAATTGTTTTGATCAACATGGTTGAAAGTGAACTGGGCTACTACCAAGGCTACTTCAAACGGAAAATGGGCAAGCCTGACACAAACTGAATTAAACCATCCCATTCAAGATGGAGGTGATGGGTGCCATTTCATCGAATTCATTATAAAAATGAGAAACAAAATTTCTGAACTCAAGGAGGCGCGGGGGGGGGGGGGGGGGGGGGGGGGGGGGGG
>CAIGRT010049629.1:0-15547 GCA_903798405.1 Fraxinus platypoda | reverse complement strand
ACAAATGACAATTACACTCAATTTCTCAACTGTCTGTCTCTATGAAAGCAAACAATACAAATTTTTCTCTTCATTCCCCCACTGAGAATGATATCCTCACGGACCTCGTACTTTGTTTGCTCGGCGAAGTCTTCGGCAGATAGTACTTCACAATAAACCTTCCCTATGAATTCTTGTTGGAACTCCCTGAATTTTGTGATAGTATATACATCTTGAAATTGTTTCTCCAAATCATACTTAGTGGCACACAGAACCATTTGCAAGAATGATCTAAAATCAGCTTGAAACTCCTTATCTACTTTACTTCTCAATGCCGGCTCGTACTGCTCTACAAAAACTTTAAAGATATTTTCGAATGCACATAACCGTCAAAGAATGCATTCATGCTCTCATTTCGTTGTGTGGTTGACATACCAGCCCAAAATGTAGTTTTCAGGTAGCACGGTACCCAACGACTTCTGTCATTATAGAGTCCATTCAACCAATCATGATCTCGTAATTCAAAATGATCAAGCATATTCAACCATCCTTCTTCAAATTCTTCACAACTTAATGTGTCATAGACTAACACATGTATAGCATGCATTATTGCACCTTTGGCAATGTGATAGCCAAACTTCTCAGGTAACTTCTTTAGTATATGCCACAAGCACCATCTATGCCTAGAGTTAGGGAACACAATTTGAATAGCATTTTGCATAACTCGATCTTGATCTGCAATTATTCCATTGGGAGCTTGGTCATTCATGCATTCTAGCCATGTCCTAAATATCCAAACGAATGTGTTAGTATCTTCGTTCAAAACCAAACCACACCCCAGAAGAGTTGATTGCCCATGGTGATTCAACCCTACGAAAGGAGCGAACGGCATATCATATTTGTTAGTTAGGTATGTAGTGTCAAAAGTAACGACATCCCCAAATTCCTTACATGCTTCTCGACATCTGTTATCTGCCCAAAAAACATTTCTCAATCGACACTCTTCATCCAAGTCCATACTAAAGAAAAACCCAGGACAACGTGCTTGCATTCTCGAGAAATATGTTTGTATTGCAGTAGCATCTCCTTCCCCCAGTCTTAAACATCGCACTTTCTCGATGAAATTTCTGCAATCTTTCTCAACACATGTCATGTTATCAAAACCACCCACCTCCACTACAGTTGAATTAAAGCTTTTATGCACAGGTATCCCTGCTATGTCATTCACCTCAAGCCGTCTTTTAACATGTTCACTAAGTTGTCGATTACATCTATACAACCTAGACTTAGATGGACTTGTTTTATGGTTATGCTCTAAATGCACAACGTTTATTCGAAATATTCCACATGCATCAGAACAAGCAGTCAATCTGGCTTTACACCCGGTTTCAATTGTTGGTAGAGGATTCAAAGAAGTACTTCTCTTATCGTTTCGTCGCCCTTCTCGACTACAAGTAAAACTCACATACCGTACTGTCCCATCAGCTCCCCTTTTCGTATTTCGTTTTCTAACAGGAAACCCTACTTGATAAGCTTATCTCTTGTAGAATTCAAATACCTCGGTCTCATCCGCAAATTTCATACCAACCTTAGGCACGAATATCTCATTCTCAGTGCCTAACATTTTCTCAGCCAAACCATCGTCGCCCGCAAAATTAGATGAGTTAACATCCATTCCTACAGGAACAACATTTCACATTAAGCTTTACAATAACAGTACGTAGGAGCACTTGTCAACAATAATGTAGAAGGCATTACAAACAAACAGAGCACGATATATCCTATAATCTAATCTGACCCTTCATTGTCATTGGGTAAATTACAAAAGATTTACTGCAAAGTTCAAGAATAAACAAAATATACCTTGATCGGCGTTCTTGTCAACCATGTTGTCGGAAACATTAAATGACTCTCCATCCTTTTGGGTATCCTTCTCTGTTGAGACGGAGGAAGAAGGGAAAACATATTTTTACAACTTCATGTGTCATAGACCATTACATTTTGAATGGAAAGGAAAAAAAATTACCATTTGAGTCGGTAGAATCTTCAAATCCACCAACGCCACCTTCAAATCCGCCAGCTAGCACATCGGAGAACGAGAGAAATTGCTGGGGTAAGCCTTCCATTTCATGGTTCAACTGGATTTTCAAGTTTACTGTCGGGAGCGGGAAGGATTGGAGTGAAAAGGGCAAAAGAGGTCAAAGGGTTTTAATCACGCTTCTGGAAGGTTTGTGGGTTTTAATTCACCTTTATTTTTTTTTCCCTACTTTTGGCGAGAAATTGATTTTGGAATGTCAAAAAAATGCCACGTAGGCATTATGGACAAGCTTATGGACAGACTGATGTACGCCCAGCATTGTCCTTTTGAAGAAGTCCCAATGTCGAGTTCTTTAGACATGAAGGATGAGATAGACTCATAATTATCCAATCAAACATAGCAATTGACAGAGTTACCAAAAGGAAAGAATGCTTTGCAGAATAAATAAGTTTACCTGCTAAAAGAAGAACATGATGGAATTTTAATATTTGATAAGATTCAAGGGAATCAGAATTCGGACTATTCCCATCGAAAAACCGAAGTTATGTGCCACTTCAGTTGAACTTCTATTTTGAGGAATGAAGAGTTGTTGCCTCTGTAGAGGAGTCATTGATGGTGAATTAGTTTTCAAGTGCGGGATTGTTAAATTGTAGTGCTTAATTGATTAAAGATTGTTTAGGAATTTATGTTTGAATTGGAGTCCTAATTATTATCAGGGAGCCTAATTCTTGTAAGATTAAGTTTTTGCCCTGTCTTATAAATAGGAAGCTCTCCTTAGGTTTCTTGATTATCCATCAAATAGAGAGATAGAGACAGCAAAAAAAAAAAAAAAGTTAAGAGAAGATATGTGTGCAATTTTCTCTCGTAAACTTTTTTTTTTTTTTTTATCATAGAGAATTATTGCGGTGAGGGGAGATGGCGTAGTCTCACATTAAGGAGAACCTCTATAAATCTTGCGTGTTCTTGATTGTTTATTTTCTTTTTTTAAATTGATTGCTCTTCATGAAATAGAATTATGGTTGATAATTTTCAACAAAAAATACAATACAAAATAGAACGGGATTTGGAGGAAAACCCTATGCATATAAATAAATTAGGCTTGAAGAACTCGTATTCCTACCCTAGATAGAAAGAAATTAAGATAAGTACTCTCATATTCTTCTTCTTAAAGGTCCTTACCCTTTAATTCCTCGAAAAAGTTCTAGATATAACCCTAAAGCTAAGGGGGCGTACAGCTTACTTTAAAGAGACTTTGGGTAGTCTATATCAAGGGATATCAAAATCCTTTATTTGAGTTGTTGATAATCAGTCTCAAATCGATTTTCGAAAACACCCTTGCACCTTTCAACTAATCGAATAGGTTATCTATCCTTAGAAAAGGCTATTTATTCTTGATGGTCGGACGATACAAGCCCCTATAGTTAATACTCATCCTCATTGATCCATCCTTCTTTGTGTCTTTATATATATATATATATAGTTCAAGTAGTTACTTTGCATAAAACATTTTTTTCTGAGCAATACATTATCAGATTTACTTTAAGAACATTTAACACCCTCAACTCTCGTCTTTCACTAAAATACACATAAATAACTCCATGGTCATCCAATCAAAGTGATTTCAAATCTTAGAGGTAGGAAACTTATGAGACAATCCATCCCAATTGGTTTGACATTAAAATTCAAGTCACACATCCCACGATGGCCGTTCAAAGTCGAACCTGCTGCATACGGGGATTCACTAGATATTTTTGTTTCTTTATTCTGTGGTTATTAAACACATCAAATAAATCAATTTTGAAATCTCCAAAGTATTTTAAATATCTCCATTGTTCATTACTTCCACCACCATGCCATATCTTTTAAATCAACTACCTAAAATTTATCTTAGAGATACTCGACAATGTATCTCGACATTAGCTCTTCCAACATATTTGTCCTAGTATTTAAACTGATAAGGGCCTCACAAATTATATCATACTCGACCTCTGGATGGTGAATCTCACAAATTATTTTTACTCATGCAATAAACTGAAAATAAGTATTTAAACATAACATCAAAGTTATAAGTTTTATAATGATTCTACGAGAAAAGTAGAACTTCCTCTTATACCAAACTATAATGTTCCGAAATCTAGCAACCCGACGCATTACTAAAAATGAGTTTCTTAGCGTTAACCTTTCCAAATAAATAATCCAGGAAAGTGTTAGAGTTCGACATAATTAAAAAAATAATAGAATAAACTTAGAAAAAAATTCGAGAAATGGCAGAAAATTTTAGCATGCATTTTTTTCCAATCACGAGATGCAAAAATTATTTTAACCTAGCAAACATCAATAAAAATTACGAAAATCAAGAGAGCATAAAACTCATATATGTCAAAATTTGGGGTCCCAATGCTTATGTTTAAAGCATGAAAATATTTTCAAGGTTATCGTTTGATGCAGTTGAAAAGTACTAAAATAAATTCTACATGTCTCCTCAAAAGAGTCACTTAGCTGAAATTCAAAGTATAAAATCTGTAATGAATTTTTAAACAAGGACAGAATGCTGGAATTTATGAAGTGTAACATGTCCCTAACATATAAAATGATAAAGGAATTCAAAGGATAGTTTCATTCTCTACAAAGTAAAATAACGTGTCCAACAAACGAAATATACTTAATAATGTTTAAAGTACATTTGACGCGAATTCTTGGCCTAATGGCATATCGATCCATCCCCCGATGACGATGAGTAATGTAATTTGCACCTGAAATTGGTAAAGCGAGGGATAAATGTAACACATTATACCCAATGAGGCGCAATTATATTTAAAATTCTCTTATATAGAGAATTATAGCAACATGAAAATGATAATTAAAGCAAGCAGTACTGCAAAGTAATGTGAATGCTAAACTATAACCCAAACTTATAAGTTTGTAATATTTCATGATTTGTTTTCTGAAGGAGCAATTAATTTCACTTATAAAGACAAATTTGAAAAGACTTGAAAATTTCAAGTTATAGCACATACAATCTAATATCAAGTTGTTAAATGATGAATCTTGAATTCTGAGTTGAAATTGAAATACAATTGGTCTTCTAAATTAATGATAATGACAGACTGAAAAGAAAACAATTGGTGATCTAAAACTTTATCATTCAATTGTTAGACAATTGGTGTGCATTGTCAGAATATTGGAACCATCATTTAGGACTCTATTAGCTTACCGGAGTGAAGTCAGCACCTCCTCCCACTTGAACATTTACTTCAACTGCATGTCTTCTTCATCCCAATCCATATATTTCCTGACAGAGGCATATAAATTATTTTTCACCAAACATTATTTCAACGGATAAATTTCATTTGCGGCCACTAAACATTCAATCAAGTCTCAACTCAGTCATTGGATTTTAATACAGTTTCAAATTTCACCACTTTGTCATCTTCCATCTCCCAAATTGACGAAAAATTACTTAATTGACAGTCGTGATCTTCCTTCTTATCGCTACATGGTATCCTAATTTACCAACATTATAAAATTTTAAAATGAAAAAGATATGCATTTCAATCTTTTAATCTTAAAACATTGCCCCTACCTAATTTTATCATTTTCGTTTCTAGTGTATCATGAAGAGATTTCTTAAAAGATTAGTTGTGGTATGAAAATTAATTGAAAAAAAAAAAAAAATTTGTATGGCCTTTTGACAACGAAATGTGATGGCGGTGAAATTTAAAACTAAATTAAAGTTTAATGTCCAACTCGAAACTTCATTAATAGTTTATCGATCGAGGATATGAATTTTTCCCCAGGCAAAGAAATCATGGAAAACCAAAAGTTTAACGTTTTCTAGACAATCTACGAATGCCATATAAGTTTAAATTAACGACACACAAAACTTACCGCAGCTTAAAGAGCCTGATGTGTTTCTTGTGAGCTGTATATATCTGCAAAAATGCATGGAAAGGGGAAAAAGACTTTCACTAAACTTAATTAGCTGATTAAACTTTAAGTCTTTCACTCGTCATTTCATGTGCAAAACTAGTTCCAAACAATTTTAGCTATATTTATTAATTGAACATCTTGTCTTCATATGATCCCTCACATGTAGACTAGATTCTCTTTTTAATTAAATATCTTGAATAATTTTAATGAATGGATTAGGACTTTGTCGACTTCGATTCAAAAATTACACTTTTCTCTATTAGCTCCTATTTGATAAAATTCAGATTTTAATCTAAATTAAAGTCGACAACTTTTAACCACACGTTTCATGGGTCCCACAATTTTTCAACTGCACATTTCATCAACTTTTATCAAATTTTACTAAAAATCTTATTTTAATCTCCATCAAACTGGGACTTAATCTAAATTTATGCCTGTTTGCTTTCTTTCCACTTGGATTTGTGAAAAAGTCAACCTTGTTCTCGTTCAAGTGTTTCTCAACAAAACAAGCTATATCCCTGCAGCAAAGATTCGTGTTAAATAAATAAATAATATATATAGGGGTTCAAAATTTAGATTTAATTGAATATGTTACCCTCCCTTTAATAGTTTAAACTTTTAAAGACTTGGTAATTTAGAGTAGACAAAGACTAGAGTTCGAGTTTTGCTAGCTACCACTCATGAAAAATTATCACCTATTGGTGCTTTTAGCGAACATATAAGTTGGCATGCATGTGAGTGTGTTGAAAGACTAAAGTTAATAAAAACATGTCCTCGCTCTAGCCGCAAACGTACAATGAAATTATTTTCCAACAGATACTTTATGCCAAGGGTAAATTTTTTACCTTACGATTAGAGATGCCATGTGAAGCTTTATATCCATTTAAACAGGAATAGACATGAACCTCAAGGTCATCGTTCCCCAATTCTTGTTGTTCCGCTAGTATTGAATTTGCCGAAGTCACAGCAGATAACGAACATTCATACAAGAGGATTAGCTGAAGGGTCGGAATTTCTCCAATTCCAGAAGGGATGTAATTTAACTTCGGGCAGTGCCTAAGGCATAGGTACTGAAGACTTGGAAAATGTGCTTCCTCGGCTTCCCAGAATTCAAAAAAATTCCGTTCTACAAGCAGGAATTTTAATCGAGAAAATTCCCCTTCTTTTGTTTTCCATGCTGTGCTTTCGAAGGCAACGTCTTTTAGTTTGAGAACTTCGAGATTGGGAAGTGAACCAACAAGCAACATATTATCCCAAGAAACTGTGCAACCACCCAAACTTAACTTCTTCAGATTCGGTGGGAAAGTAAGGTTCTGAGGTAGAGGAACATTTTTCCGAGAGCTGGAAATGACACATTCAAAATTTTCAAGTTGATACAGATGGACTAAATTATCAAGACAATAGAATGACAACTCTTCTTGAGTCTCACAAAGGTAAGAAATTCCCAATGTCTTCAGGTTCGGAATTATTTGAAGGGTCTCCTGAGTAAATTCGAAATCCATTACACCAGAAAGTGTTTGTAGGTTCGCATTTTGTGGACCAGGAGAACAAAGCAAGACGCCTTTATCGAACAAGAGATGCCTTAACCGTGGCATCTTCAAGAGTTCCTCTGGTAAGAACAATATTTTACCCATTGACGTTGGAAAAACAATCAAGGTCTGAAGATTGCGAAGGTTAGATATTACGGCAGGAATCTTGAATTTCCCACTGTATGACAAAGCAATATACCTTAAATTAACAAGTTTTACTATTTCAATTGGAAACTCAAGAAAATTTATGTTGCCTGCTTCCAACACCCTGAGCAGTTGAAAACATATGTTATATGAAAATAGACTCTCTGTGAAGTATAGAAGTGAACGGAATGTTGAGTTATATATGTTTGAAATGTCATCCCGCATTCTTCTATGAATACTTAGGTGACGGTGATTTTTCATGACTTCCGAAGGAATCTTAATTTCTTGATTGGCGATAAAAAGAAACTTTTCCTCCAGAGCTTTCCTCATGCACAGTTCCCTCATGATATCATGGATGCTGCAGGTTTTGATTTCACCAGTGTAAATCCTGTCACGAACCATAATCAGATTTCTATCAATAAGTTCTTCCAAATACTCCTTTGCCACTTCTTCCAAACTTTTAGTTGTATTTGGATTTAAAAATCCCTCAGCAACCCATAACCTGATAAGATGGGAGACATGGATCACATAATCTTCAGGGAAAACTCCCATATAAAGGAAGCATGCTCTAAGACGATGAGGCAAGTGTTTGTAACTCCAAGACAGTATCTCCATGAAATCATCATCATTTCCAGTTAATGCAGATTTTAAATTTTCTGCAACATACTCCCAATTGGCTTGTGTCTTCTCCGCTTTGTAGAGGACACCACCAATGACTACAATTGCAAGTGGAAGTCCTTTGCATTTTTCTGCAATCCTCCTTCCAATTTCCTCCAGTTCAGGAGGACAGCATTCTTTCCCAAACGCCTTCTGGCACAGGAGATTCCAGCTTTGTTTGGGACTTAGAAAAGTCAGATGGTGAATAGGGCTAGAAGAGTCGGCATAAACAGCGACACTGGATAGCCGAGTAGTCAAAATTATCCGACTTCCATTATAATCATCCGGGAATATCCTTCTAAATTCATCTAAGATTTTGTCTTCCCACACATCATCCATAACAATGAGATATCTTTTGCCCTTCAATCGTTGATATACTTGGGTTTCTAATTCATCCGTTTCCTTTCGATTCATTTCATCAGTGAGGTCTCCCATGGATTTTAGAAGATCTTTAAGCAGTGCTCGCGCATGATATTCCCGAGATAGAGTTGTCCAGGCCCGAATGTGGAAGTGATGCTTAATATAAGAATCATTGTAAATATTTCTAGCAAGTGTTGTCTTGCCAATGCCTCCCATCCCGGCAATTGAAATTATTTTCAACCTAGAGGATGGCCCAACCAGTCGTTCCTTTATTTGAAGCAACTCATCTTCAAATCCGACCATTGGATTCTTGTTAGTGGAAACAGATTTTGATGAAGTAGCTCGCAATGAGTTCCTTGGTTGCGGATCTTGAACATCATCTCGGTCCTTAGACTTCACCACCTCTTCTGAAGTAGAATCGAGAAAGAGAAGATTGAGTAAAAGATCTTGATGAATGGCCTTAAAAAAAATTGGTTTCTTAATTATTTGCCATATTCTTTTTAAAAGATCAAGAAAATTAACATTTCTTCCAGGTAACGTTTTAACTAAACTTGTATCTAACTTGTACTTGCCATTCAACTTCTTTTATCTATTTTCTTTCAAGATTTAAATGATACTGAAATTCATTTTCTTCTTGGCTATAACATGATATATATTGACGATCTAAACTTTCTTCTATGCCATAAACAAATTATAGATGAACCAACCAACCTTTAGAGCCCGTTTGGTAGAGATTAAAATCGGATTAAAATTGAAAAATTAACCATTATTGTTGACTTTTATTAGACGAGTGAGGCCAATAACGGCTATATTTTCAATTTTAATTGGATTTTAATCGGTACCAAACGGGCTCTTAATTTGTTTTTGCCATCTTTTGGAGTTTATGGGCATAAAAATCCCAGTTTTCATTATTTCAACCTTTAAGAATAAACGAGGCAGATAGACAAGTATGGAGATATAAATAAAACTAATTCAAGCAAGATCATATATAAATAACAAGTAACTAATATCAGTAAATTGCGTAAGTAATGAAGTGAAAAGGCGATGAATTTTAACAAAGAAATATGTTTGAAGTCATTAATTAATTTGATTTTGAGTTTGATCAGTTTAGTCTTACCAACAATTGAGGTGCTTTTGGGTTTAGAAGGTGGTCCACTGAGCGGATTCTTAATTTGCATCAAGTCATCATCAAATCCAACTATAGCACTGGAACTGAATTTTGATGAACCTTCTATGTCATTCATGTCCTTCATCTTCTCCACCTCAACCAAAATGGAATCAATCTCTTTTATTACCTTTTGTAAGCCTTCATATCTCTCCTTAAAATTGAACACTGGCATGATAATTTGGAGTGCAGCAATTATTTTCCAAAAACAATTGACGACTCCTTGAGATGCAGATTCTGAGAGAATCTGTTTCGACATATGAAATTCAATTATATCTTCTGCTGCATATGTTGCATCTCTGATTCTTACTTCCAAACATGTAATTGTTTCAGTATTTTTCTGCGAAGAATCTTCCAGAAATAATAGCAGAAAGCTAAGCTTTTCATGGAGAGATTTGATCTGTTTATTTTCATGTCCAGAACCAAGGATCTGTTCCAGTGTTTGAGTAAGTGAAAGTAGTGCAGCATAAGCCATATCCAATACTTTTTCCAGGCACACAAACTCAAGATTCTTGAAGAACACCACAAGCCAGCATTTATAGGCAACAAGAAGGCTCGATGAGGAAAATACGAATAAAATTCCTTATTGTCTAAAAGCAACTTGGAATTCTTAATCAATAAAAAATGCACATAACAAATGTAAAGTCAACTACGTAACTGCTAGTTTGGTAATTCAAAGTCAATAAACGACTTACAATTATCATTTCAATCAAGTTGTTTACGTAACTAGTAAATATGAAGAATTATGATATTTGCACATAATAAATGTAAAGCTTTGTTGAAATTTAATGATATGTAAAAATATGTGTCGTTGATTGTTTCGAATGACAAAAATGTTGTATAAAACTATCAATCAAACTATACCTTTAGCGAAAATGTTTTATAAAAAACCCATCATATGCAACTTGCTGACTTTGAAATTCAAACAATGGAGTGACATCACATTAAAATTAAGCAGCTGTTTAACAACCATTAAAACAACTTTTTTATTTTCTAATACTCATTTTCAACCACACATTCTTATAATAAAGTTGTTCACTTGGGATTCTTAATAAATCTAAAATCTAAAATATGTCACTGTTCTTAATAAATCTAAAGTCCCAATTCTTCATTAGTTATTATCCCTTTTGATGAGAAGGTTTCTTGGAAGGAAGGTCCATGGAATTGAATCCATCATCTACAAGGAAAAAGTCTATGTACTTGCCAAAGTCTTCTTTGAGTAAAAGGACTAAGCATCTACAAGAAATTTACTTATTGAATTCAACTGTTCAATAAAATTGAAAATTTTGATGTGTAGCAATAGAAAATTTTCATATTTTAAAAGCGACAATTTTTCCCAAATTCTTGTAAGGAAGAAATTCGTGTTGGTACAAGTTTTCTCCAATTTATGTGCTTTAAGTTGGTCGTAATTAAGTATGCTCACTTAGTCTAGCCAATGTTAATTATGTTTTACTTATGAAAATTTATTTTGCGACAAATTATACTTAAGGTTTAAGCTATGTTTTATCGTCAAATTGTATTAGAGTTGGTAGTTACATAAGTCGTTATGCAATTAAGACTTCTAGTTTTTATCGAATATTCGATATTAAGAGATTAAATAATAACTCTTTTAATTGAAACCATTAGTATTCCAATATTGGGCTCTAATCGAAGTTCAAATTATTTTGTGGATAAAGGCCTCAGGAAAAAAATTCTTTTGGATATATAGGGATCAAGACGAAGTGATTAGAAATTTTTAGCTTATCTTATTTTTTTTATAAGCCTGAATCACATTTTCAAGAGGGGTAATTATATTCCCACTACGAATTTTATTAATTACACCACAATTTTAAATATTTTTTTTATTTACTTAAATAGTTTTAAGTAAAATTACATAAATGGAAAAAGAGAGGCCCATGGAAGAAGAGAGGAAAGGGAAATAAAGTCTATGTACTTGCCAAGGTTTACCTGTAAGGGAGGCCAATGGAATTGATTCCATCGTCTACCAGGAAAAAGTCTATGTACTTGCCAAAGTCTTCTTTGAATAAAAGGACTAAGCATCTACAAGAAATTTACTTATTGAATTCAACTGTTCAATAAAATTGAAAATTTTGATGTTTAGCAATAAATAAATGAGTATAATCAGTCGAGTGCTTGGATGATTGTGTGAACAGTGTGTGAAAGGGAGAAGAAAGGGTGGGGGATAAGATAGGGCTAAATGTGTGGAAAAGGAAAAAAAAAATTAGATTTTTAGTAAATCTTAATAAAAAAAAAAATTGATAAAATTGAAAAGTTGAGAATCGGATGAAATGTGTGATCGAAAATGATTTTGAGAAAAAATAATTTTAAGAAATAGAGGCCAAACAAGTACCAAATTAGAAAATAGCACTTTTTAGATATTTATTAAAAAATAAATAAACCTCTACAAAACAAAAACAAAACTATTTCTAATAGTTTATTTTTAGATTCCCCATCTATCTAAAAAAAAGTCTTGACACGAGGTGGTTTGTGCCGCATCAGTCACGTCGGATTTTCTTATTTGTTATTTTTTTAAGAATAAAACAAAAAGGAAAGTTATAACCATGTTTCCACTAATGAATATAATATAGAAATGCATATATTGGATGGGTTTGTTGAATTTAGGGTTTTGGGTCTTGGTAGATGCGTGCAACAATGGATGTAGAATTAGTGAATTTCATTAGGTTTGATATTTAGTAACTTTTAATTGATAAAATTATAGATATTAATTTAGTCCATGTTTGATTCCATTTACATTACTTTAAATTATTTCTCATACTCATTTTCAACCATATATTCACACAATAAAATATTGTATACGTAAATTCGAAATTTTTTTTCCCTATTTTTGAAACACACATTCTCCTAAAAGTACTATTTAAAATTTTAAGGCCACCGAACAGGGACTTAGGAAGCAATATAACATGAGGATGAGAGAAGATAATTGCAATTAATCTATAAAGAAAATGTTTCAAACCTTTAAAAAATGTGCAACGCGATCCCAAATCTTTAATAAGTGCATCGAAAAACTTCTAGCAATTTTCATCTAAAAATCCGTCGTTGATCACAAACAAATGTTTGATCATAATTTTATCAATTTTAAGAAGGGCAAAATAGTCTTTTAATATTTAATTAATTAATACAAATTAAAAATAGAAAGAAACAAATAAAAATAGAAAATAAAAAACATTTTTCACTTTTAATTTTTGTTTCTATTTTTCAGTTGTTGTAATTAATTAAATTTTAAAAGATCATTTTGTCCTTTTAAAAATTGATCAAATTAATGCTGGATGTTTGACTTTAGGTAAATTGACGGAGATAAAAACCACTAGAGGTCCTTTTGGTACATATTTCTTAAAAGTTTAGGACCTTGTTGCACTTTTTTGAAAGGTTTGAAACCTTCGTTTCAATTTTATTTATTTTATTTGATTAAATACTAAAAAAATTATTTTATTTTTTTTAAAATTGGTCAATTATGATCAAACGTTTGCTATCCTGTCAACTAATGAATCTTTAGACGGAAACTAACTAGAGATCCTTTTATCTAACATTTTTGAAAAATTTAGAACTATCCTACACCTTTTTGAAATGTTTAGAACCTCTACTGCAATTTTCCCTAAAATGAGCTGTCCTGCATATTTATAGGCTTTTAACCCTTGTTTGATGCTCATTATTAGTAAAAACAACGTTTTGAATAATTATTTTTACAAGAATGTATAGTTGAAAATTAATGAAAAATTTTGAGTTTACGTACATAATATTTTATTGTATGAATGTGTGTTTGAAAATGAGTATGTAAAAAAAGAATTTTCAAATAATAGTTATCAAACGGGGGTTTAATGTCTTGTGGAAATTGTGGGCATTCTATTTATACAAAAGAATAGTCATCTACGGCCCTCGCTTGGTTTAGCTAAAAATCAANTATGAATGTGTGTTTGAAAATGAGTATGTAAAAAAAGAATTTTCAAATAATAGTTATCAAACGGGGGTTTAATGTCTTGTGGAAATTGTGGGCATTCTATTTATACAAAAGAATAGTCATCTACGGCCCTCGCTTGGTTTAGCTAAAAATCAAAATTTCAATATATCTCGATAATAATTGATACATATATGATTAAAGAAAGTTGAAAGGGAAGCTTGACATGGCTTGGTCCCTGTTTGGTACCGATTAAAATTTAGATTTTAATCTAAATCAAAGTCAACAATTAATTTTAACCACATATTTTGTAGATTCCACAACTTTTCAATCACACTTTTCATCAACTTCTATTAAAATCTATTAAAAATCTGATTTTAATCTCCATCAAACAGGGATTTAATATTTTTTACTTCGATCTAATGTTTAGCTAAAAATCAAAATTTCAAGAAAGTTGAAAGGGAAGCTTGACATGGCTTGGTCCCTGTTTGGTACCGATTAAAATTTAGATTTTAATCTAAATCAAAGTCAACAATTAATTTTAACTACATATTTTGTAGATTTCACAACTTTTCAATCACACTTTTCATCAACTTCTATTAAAATCTATTAAAAATCTGATTTTAATCTCCATCAAACAGGGGTTTAATATTTTTTACTTCGATCTAAGATGACCATGTAAAACAAAATCAACAGTAAAAAAATTGATCATTCGAACAGACTGTCAAATAGTAGTATAGCAATTAGCCAGCAAATAATCTGTACAAGAATTTGGGGCAGTGTTTTCTTGGTATGTATAAATATTTTTATTAGGTGAATGTGCATAGAATTTTAAACTTTATTTATAATATTTGGAATGAATGGCAAAAAAATAAATTTGGCATGTTATGTTAATTAATAATCCCAAGTTGCTAATATACAATGGGTAATTTTACTAGTTTTTCCCGAGTTGGTAAACAAATTGATTGCGATATGAATTTAAGCCCTTATTTGGTGGATATTAAAATCGAATTTTTAGTAGATTTTTCTAAAAGTTGATGAAATGTATGATTGAATAGTTGGGAATCTCACGAAATATATGATTAAAATTAATTGTTGATTTTGAGTTAGATTAAAATCTAGAATTTAATTTTTACCAAACAGATGCTTAATATGATATCTCACTCCATTTTGTTTAAATTACAAGCTCATGACTTTTTTAATTGATTTAAGAATTCCAAGTTGCCATAATAAACTCAAAGTTGGAGTAAGGCCGTACTCATAAGCTTATTATTCTAGGTCAGAACAAGTTGATACGCTACAAGAAATTTCTATTTTTTCTACAAAATTTTAGGAGACAAATTTAGATTTGTAGGAGGAGTTCATTTTTCACCACAAAAAAGACATGTTGTAGGGCTATGATTTGCTTCAAAATTTTCAATAGTGGGGGGGTTTTTGCCCACAAAATTTGTATTTTTCTTGACAAAATTTGACGGGTAAGATATATCTTTTGCCGACAAAATTATTTGACTTGTTTGTAGGCTAATAATTAATGGAAAAATTTTCAATTTTTATTTGTAATTTTAGTCCCTGCAAAATGTATATTTGAAGTGAAAAGATAATTGAAAAAAGAAGAGAGAAATTAAAGAAAGATATTTCCTCATTTTTTTACTCAACCATGCTACATGACAACTATCGTTAACCGTCATGAGTTGACAAGATCTGTACCATCTATTTTAAAAAGTTGTCATAACAATGAGCTGGTAAAATCTATATCATCCACTTTAAAAACAGTTTTCTAAATCAACCTCACGAATCTTTCTTTGTCCTTTCTGTTTCGCGTGGATTTGTCG
>CAIGRT010049624.1:0-26561 GCA_903798405.1 Fraxinus platypoda | reverse complement strand
ATGAGATTCCCCTTATTTGGGGGTTGAACTTGTAATTTTGAATTCTTTTCTTCCATTGCTCACTGTTTATATGTTACTAGTCTTTTACAGTAGATTGCATTCCAAGATGATGAGCAATAGGGTTATATATATAAGCAGTGTGAAAATATTTATTACTTACTTTTATATGGTTAATTAAAATTTCCATTAACACTCGCTCTAGTGGAATGCATATGGTCAACTAATGGAAACAAAACCAAGGACGCTGGGCTGTGGTTTCCAAGAAGAAGATAAGGAAACAGGAAAATATAATAATATAGATTTAAATAAAGAATATTAGAAATCGTGATACGATCGATACTTTTTTTTTAAAAAAAACCACCACTAACAAATATTTATTCAATCATACCACGTGTGCATCTTGTTTTACATCATTTTTTATNATACCACGTGTGCATCTTGTTTTACATCATTTTTTATATTGTGTCACGTGTCGACACGTGATTGAATAGTTTTAAAAACAACACACCTTTTCGCCCAACATTTTTTGAATTTGCACACAATGTAAATCAAGATATCATTGATGAAATGTACACTTAGCATAATTCATATTTATTTCTTTTACTTTATTATTAAACATTTTGTTATATTTTGTGTATGGTAGGGTTGGCATAATGGCTGGTCGAATTTTTTATTGCTTCTCGAGTGAAATTAATTATTCAAAGTCGATATAAAATTTAAACGTGTTTATCATGTGTCCATTTTTTTAAAATACTTCGTATATTTCGATTCTGGCTGAATTTTTTTAATGCACCTCAAGTTAAATTAGAGTCCCTATTAAAACGTATTGATTTGACTTCATAAGCGGGATCAATGTAACATGGTTATGCTTCTTGTATAAGAATTTTTCGATGAAGTTATTTTAGACAAACTTTCCCTAAAAATTCTTTTATCAAGATGAAACGCTTCCAAAAAATTATCCAATCGTGTCTTTTGACTTTTGAAAACTCTGACCCTAATTAATCAGACATAATATAAAACTTAAGAACGCGTCCATTTTTTAAATTACTTTCGTTTATTTCAAATTTTCTTCTTTCACCTACTCTAATTAATTATATTGACTTTATCATGTTCACGCTTCATTACAGGTCAGACTAAGAAGGATTATTTTCAAAAATAGGCCACGAACCAAGTTTTTGAATATATCACTTCACTCTTCATTAGTTTGATTTGAATGCATAGATGATTAAATCACAGTGTTTTAATCTCTGATTGATTGGAAACCCCATGAAATCGTAGATCAGGATCCATCGAATCGACATTATCCTCCTCAAACTCACAAATTGCTATGATTGGGAATACCCAAAAATGTTAGCATGTATTTGAAGAGCCGCAACACCACAAGTCGAGGAAGGAACGGAAGAAAAAGATCTTAAATAATAGACATTAAGAGCATGAATTACTTCTTTAACAAAGTTGACAATTTAAAAAACTTAAATAAGCAATTAAATTCATCTAAAACTCAAACGAGTCATTGGATTCCAAGATTCATATTCTCCCACGAGAGTTCATATATCTCATCTTCATTTGGTTCTTCACCATTAAATATTCGACACATCACTCCAATTTTAACTCGCTTTTAATTTGTATAGAAATCAATTATGCTTTTTAGTTAAGTTTTATATTCTAATTTAATATTTTCATGTCGTGTGATTGTCGAAAAGGACTCTTATCTCATATAATGCAAATTAGTTGATTTTTTCTACTTTAGATTTTCTTTGTCGAATTCTCATTTAGCCCTTTTTTAGCTGAAAAATTGAATTACAAGCTTTGTTTATTATTCGCATCGCTTCATATTTGTTTGTTCATGAAATCGAACACAAAAAGAGATCCATGCTTTCATCTAATATTAGTTGTCCAGTTATCGCGCCGGTGATTTGAGAGTTCGGTCCAAAAAGAGAAAAAAAAATTAAAAAAGCGTGTTGAATATGAAAAATGTTTAACAGAAGATGATGTGATGAGCCTGATCTGATGTGAATTCACGATATTCCTGAAATCGAAGCGTTGACCATATTAATTCATCACATTCATTGTTATGGTGTGTGTGTGTGTTTTTTTTTTTCCCATTACAAATTGAACAGCACTATACATACAGATACAAAAAACCTACAAATACTCACAAGGGGGGTGGGTGGGTAATTTTTTTTTTTTTTTTTTTATTGCTTGGGACCCACCCTCATGTGAGAAGGTGTAAGTATTCTGTAAAGTGAATAGTCTGTACAAATGGATTAATTATTGAGATATGCTAGATGTACACACAATGCTTTACCAAATGGATTACACCCCCCTCACCCTTACATTCTTTTGTATGATCTGATGTGATCTTTTGTATGACGAAGATCATCTTTAGCCTTCTGTATGGCGAAGATCATCTTTAGATTTTTAATATATCTTTAAAAAATTACTGAAATATGATATTAAAAAATTGATAAAAATTGAGTCTCAAATATTTTTAGATAGTTCAGATCATTCTACAACTTTGAGGCTGTATACAAGATTATTATGGCTATGACCTAGATATAATGATTTTTCTACAAAGAAAGTGCATTGTTACACTAGTAACTTTTAAAATTAAACATTTCATCTTGAAATTCTTTTTGATGTTACCAGAAATTAATTGGTGCGAACATTTCTTAATGTGATTTTGCATAAAAAATACTGCGAACAAAATTCTTACATTGACTGTATATAGATATTATTATACAAAAGACGATATTAATGAAGTGTATATGATGTCTTTGTTATCCTAGTTAATTAGTTAATCCTATCGAAATTTAGGGATGTCAACGAGTCGAGCTGGCTCGCGAACCAAAATTTGAGGCTCGGACTCGATTCAAGTAAAAATGATTCAGGCTTTTTTTGGCCCAAGTTGAGCCGAGCTTTTGCTCGGCCAAAAAATTTATGCTAGTCTTGTAGAGCCGAGCCAGCTCACAAATTTTTTTTTATATATAAATATCAGGTAGCTCCAGTTGCTTGAATTTTATTTTTATTAGGGCAGCGTATAGCTGTTTGAATTTTATTTTTTTATCTTTTTATGCTCGGCTCGTCGCGGGCCAAAAATAGTCATGTGGCTGGCCCGAGCTAGGGCCAACGCCCCAAAATGGGACTCGGCTTGAGCCGCCGGATGGGCTGGCTTAGGCTTTTCCCGAGTCGAGTCACGGGCCGCCCGAACCGACAGCGAAATTGACACCCCTAATCGAAGTTAACAAAGACAACACGATAGTTGGATCTATGTATATAAGCAATATCAATTACAATATTTCTTAGATATTTGTGAAAACATAATATTAAACTATGATATGATTTTTTTCTCAGAAACTTTAAGTTCACCGCTTCATTTTACAGATTACTTATAAAACACAATTTCTATAAAAATCCGATGCGGGATTTTTAAGAAGTTTTATTTTGTCAACACTTAACATTCATGTTAGATGATGAAGATATATAAATTGTGTAATCTTATTTTATTTTTTAGTTTCTCAATTATAATTTAATTATTTAGCCTATAGATTAAAATCTAAATTTTAATCTAAATCAAAGTTAACGATTAATTTTAATAACATATTTCATAGTACCACTACTTTTCAACCACATATTTAATCAATTTTTTTCAAAATCTATTAAAAATTTGATTTCGATCCCATCGCCATTCCTGGGGTCTATGGGTGAGCATAGTGGCCTCTATCTCACCTAACCTCGACAAAATAAATAAATTAAAGTACAATTTTCAGCCAGCCCATTTCATCGAGCCAATTTGTGAGTCATTTTTCAATTATAATTCAAAATTTTTAAGAAAGGTTCTTGATAGTTGATACCCTTTTTGGCGCTGGTGAAGAGAGGTGCTCAATTCTTGGGAGTGAGGCCCATTGTTTTCACTATTGATTTCGGCATCTTGGGAGACTTACTGTAGAAAGTAACTTTTCAAAATAAACTCCAAAAGACCAAAGACCGTCCATTTTAACTTTTTTAAATAAAAAGTGAATCATACAATCACACAATAAAATATTTTATACGTAAATTCAAAACTTTTCATTACTTTTTAACTACGAGTTCTTCAAAAATTTACTATTCAAAACTTTGTTTTTGGGTTTTAAACATGGGCATAATGCAAATTATGCAATCATTATAAATTAAGAAGCAAATGATTTCACGAAATGAGTTTAATAAATCTAATATGTTGTCTTGACATATTTTGATTTATTTTTGGGCTTTATTTCTCAATTATCGAGTAGGTTCTTGGTATCTTTCTAAAGAACTCGCCACCAACAATTTGATGCATAGTTTGAAATGAAAGACCGTTAAAAAGGTGGACTTAATATAGCTAATCGAGATGGCTACTTATTTTACTAAATACGAAATTTAAGGTAAGGCTCAAGTCATAAGTGTCCTCATTTTTCATCTTTTTGTCTGCATAGTACTGTCAAACTCCTCCTCTAAAAAATTACAAGCCCTATTGAATTACGATTATAAAAACATTTGAGTTCTATCACAATTACAAGAAGTTCTTCCACTTGTCTATGGCACCAAATCAAAAGCCAATACATAATTTGATGTATTCAGTTTTGCATTATTATGTTATGCCTCTATCTACATGGCAAGCCACAGGACTGCTAACTAAGCACAAATGCCACGGAAGCATTTTTTGAGGCCATGTCTATTATCATTCTGAGGCTATGAAGCAACATCACACTGCCTCATCGATTGATGCCTCCAATGCGATCAGATGAGCCACAACTTTAGTCACAGAAGATGGTCGTTTAGTATTTGAAACGGTTGTGAGCTTCAGAGCCACCTCATGCTAGCCATATCTGATAACTTGGAGTCATATGAGACGTGATTGATGGGATGTTTTCTGTATTGGATGTGGAGATTTAAATCTCATCTTTCCCACATAGGATAGTGTATGAAGTTGGAAACCACTTTTCAAGCATACGAGGAGCCTTCGTTCATTTCCCTTGGCTAAAATATTCATGCATAGAAAATTGGTGTAGGGAATTGCAAAGTATCAATTTTTTTCTCGACAATGCAAATTAAATCCTACATTTGGTTCTCTTTTTAGCGTCACTCCCACACTCAACTTATTTCACAGTATCATTTTTATTGACTTGAGCGTTGAAGCGCATATGCTTGCGACGTTCCCATGCTTCATATTTGAAGAGGCTTCAATTCAGAGTGTCTAATGCTTGCGTTCCAAGTGAGCAACTCAAGTTTGAAGAAGAGTGAAGACGAAATCTGTTGATACATCGAGTCTTAACTAAATTCGAAGGTCAGCATATTTAAATTGTAACTTTGCTATTAGTAATTATCTTATACAACTCTAAATGTGAATGTATTTTTAAGTTTAATAAATTTGTTTGTTACATAACTTTTTCTAAATCTTATAAACAACATATTTCCGTGTGATCGCCTGGGACGAGGGGTACTTGTGATATTTTGGCATGTGACATATTTTATTTGGCACTTTTTTGAATGTTAAATATTATTGGACGAGTTACTTTTTATTTACATATTACTTCATGTTTAGTTATGTCCCGTAAGCGCAACACAGAAAAGAAAAGTTAGTTGAGCCACCACGCAGACATACAGAGCACGCTTGATACACCATATTAGATTATGGAGATATAATTAGGAGAAATATGATAATGAAAGATAGGATTAGGGAATTGTATTGAGGGAGATTAGAAATGATTGGCCTAATACGATGTTTAGTGTTATACCATATTAGAAGAGTGTACAAGTAATTAAAAACTAAAAATATTATGACATTGTTTTCATGGATAAGAAATTTCTTTTTTACTTATTAAGTGAATTTTTTAACTTATATTTCTAGTATGAATTTTTTACTCTTAAGTGAAATTTTTACTTATAAGTAACTTTTTAAGTCTAATTTTTTTTAAAAAAAATTTAAAGCGAATTTTTATTTATAAGTAATCTTTTAATTTTATATGCATTTTTTATATACATTCATTTTCTAGTTGTAATTAATTTTCTACTTATAAGGAATTTTTTACACACAAGTGAATATTTTACTTAGAAGGGATTTTTTTTGTTTTATAAGTGATTTAAAATTATTTTACTTATAAGAAATCTTCACATAAAAGTAACTTTTTGATCTTATAAGTGATTTTTTACTTATGAAGTAATTTTTACTCATAAGAGAATTTTTAGTTACAAGTAACATTTTATACTCATATAAGAATTTTTTTTTACATATAATTGAATTTTTATCTAATAATTGATTTTTACTTACACGTAAATTTTTAATTATGAGTACTTATGACTGAAATTTTTAGTTCTTATTCACTTATAAGTAAACTTATATCATTTGTTAGGAATTCGAGAAGGCGATATGGCGCGATATGAAGTATAGATCGCACAAATTAATAAACAAGAACAAGATTTGATACCACTTGTTAGGAATTCGAGGAGGTGATATGACGCGATATGAAGTATAGATCGCACAAACTAATAAATAAGAACAAGATTTAAAAGAAAGCAGACAAGAAATTGGCAGAGGAACCGAATATTTTATTAATAACAATCAATTAAGAGAAAATATAACTTCTGCAACTTCACTCCTCTCTAAACTGAATGAAGATACTATTATTTATAGGAGACATGTTCAAACCCTAGAATTAACCTAAAATATGAAAACTAAATTAAAAATCGCGTAAAATCGAAAAAGAAGGAAAGAAATCCTAAGTCTATCGCTTGAGCGACAGCTCAGCGACATGCGGGCGACGAACTCCCTATTTCAATTTTGCTCCTATCGCTCGAGCTATAAGCGGGCGTCCGTCGAGCGACATCAATCCGCCTTTTTTTCCTTCTTGGACCTTATTTTGTCATCTTCAAGCCCAACACTCCACAACGTGAAGTCCTAGACCCAATTTGGATTGAATTTGGATCACAAAATCCAACATCATTCAATTTAACTAATCTTCTCTTACTTCATAGATGATATGGTGAATAAATAATACGGCATAAACCTCCACATAATTTACAATTGAATGAAGTAGGATAATCACCCCAAATTCGTTTAATCAGGATAAAAATGGCACCAAACATGTAATGCAGATTGAATACGATTAATTTATTAATCATTATCCTATCTAATACGATACATCAAATGTGTCATAACAGTCTTGTCTTTCCGACTCAATTTCACAATCACAATTGCTCTTGACATGCACGCTATGCTAAACCTACCCATTGAAATGACTAAAAAATGTTACAAGGATAATTTGAATTATGCTGAAGTGCCAGAAAATGGATGATCGAAGGGGTGACCGACCCTCACATTGCGCGTGGGTCCCGAGTGAATAAAATAATGTCCGACCCCCAAGGTGTGTGTGTTCGGTCATCCCCTATGTCATTCCCTATGTTCGTGTAGCATGATTCGAATAATTTTCACCAATATTAGAAGGACCATCAGTGTGGGGCTGACTTGATTATGAACCACATCTTTTATTAACACGGTGGGAACAGAAGATATGGCCATTGCTGGAATTATTCCCAATCAATTATCGCATCGTTGCGAAGCAATGTAATATTTATTGTGCAATATTGTAAAGTAAATGAAAAAGCGGTATAAATGAATGATGAGTGTCGTGAATTCTAAGCAAATCCCGATAATTATAGCACTATGCAATCTCAGCTATAGTGTTTTGTTTTTGTTTTTCACCAACAAAGCAAATGATGCCAAATTAATTAAAATGGCATTAAGTATGTCATTATTACGAGATTAAGAGTAAATTTAGTGGTTACTCTCCCACACAAAAAATCATCCGAACCTAGTGAATAAATATACTAATCTAGCAATATTAAATATCAAAGTCAAACTTTTTAATTACACATTATGTAGAATCCACAACTATTATCGACTTACTTCTCACTCATTTAGTTATTTCACATTATAATTTCAGTAACGTTTAATGAAACCCAAATACATTATATTATTGTAATTCTATTTTGTTATATAAGCATTAATCACGTGACGATGTGAATTTTTGGAACGAAAATAAAATGCGGATGAAGAGAAGAGCATCTCCAACAGAGTTGTGGATTGCAACAATTGTGAGCTACATGTGCAAGAGAGAAGATGTAAAAAAGAAAGAAGGAAAATACATTATAGAAATTAAATGAAGGATGTAACACTCAATCCGAAATTAATTATAAAAACATAAGTGTGGAGATATAGCGCACCCTCGATACATCCTTTACTTTTTTCCTTGTCTAACCCGCAGTTCAATTGGAGATACTCTAATATTCACTTTCAATTTTGAAATAAGTAGGCCCTGTTTGGTACGGATTAAAATCCGATTTTAATTCAAGTCAAAGTCAAACAATCAATATTAATCACATCTTTCATGAGTCCCACAACTTTTCAACCACACATTTCAAAAATTTCTATCACAATCTACTAAAAATCTAATTTTAATCCACACATCCTTTAGCTCATTTGATTTTGATTTTTTGAAAAGAAAAAATTGTGAAAAGTGATTTTTTCAAAGAATATATATTATTAATAAATAAGAAAAAAATATTAATTTATGTGTACAATTATTTTATCAAAGTATATATAATTAAAAATATTTTAAAAAAATCTATATCAAACCAGGGGTTTAAAAAAAGAAAACAAATATATAAATCCCTATGTTTGATTTAGACAATGATTCCAGTAACGCGCTGTGACCCCAGCAGAGGTCAGCGCCAGCTTTACACTATGGCACGCCTGAAAACTCGCGTCTTTCTTGTTGCCTGTTAAAGTGGGACTCTACTTTACTTACTTAATATATATATATGCCATTAATATACGAAATACACACACACTTACAATATACAATTCCAAAAATTAAACAAAACCTCAGTGGATTAAATGCTCCTAATATAGCGTAAAATTTTATTAGTTCAGTGAATAAATCCGAAATACGAACACAAGGTCTGACAGAGAAAAAAGCAGCAGTATCAGAGTGAAGAGCGCCACAGCTGTTCGCCTTTGATGCCTTTGTTCTTAACTAGGAAATTGACTCCTTCCACTCCCAACATTTTGCTTCACAAATCCTTATTTTATACTTCAAATTTGTATAAGCATTGTATATACGTACACACACAAGTAAATATTTTGTAGGCAATGAAGAACTAGAAGAATCTGAACTTTGTGGGCAAGTCCCTTTTGGTTTTTGATTCCTCAGTGGAAAGTTAATGGCTGAACAAATCTGTCTCTTCACCAAGGCCAGTTCTCTTTTTTTTTTTGCTTCTATTTGTTTTCATTTAAAAGATTCAAACTTTGAATTTGTTCTTCAGAATATTTTGAAACTCTAGTCTAGGAAAATCTTTGTACTTCTTTAATGGGTTGGATTGAGTTCTCGAGTGAAGTATTTATAAATTTCCTTTTTCCATGTCTTGATTTGGGTCTGATACTGGACCGAATTGTAGAACACTAGAACCTGACATTTAGTTTCTTTGTTGTTAAACAGAGTGGATTTTACCTTGCATTTGGTTTCTTTTTCCATGTCTTGATTTGGGTCTAATTTCCTTTTTTCATGTCTTGATTTTTCCATGTCTAGAAGTAATGCTATGGATATATGGTTTCGAATCTTGATATAGCACTACTTCATTTTCATGTCACACAGTTTTCTCTTAGTTTCCTGCTAATAGATTCCATTTGGATAGAGTAAGGAGTAAAAGTAAACATGTTTTAAGCTTTGTACGTATTATTCGGCCTTCCATTCTGTGACTGGAAAGATGACTATTTTTAACCTGCGCGGCCTTTGATGTGTGTTGCAATGACTCTATTCCTATCTACTATTTGGGAGATTTTTAATTCTTCTGTTTTGGTGGAATTTCAATTAATTAAATCTATAAGAACCGCAAAGTCCAGTAGTTAGAGCTCGGATATCTAGCCTATTCTATGTTGGTAGTTCGATTATGGAATTTATTTCTTCCTGCATTCTATCTATGCTAAGTTTATACAGTTTACGTTATCTTAAAGATCTTTCTTCCCCTTAATTTTTGTCTTACAGAAATTGACGTAAAGGGCTTCTTTGAGATTCTTCTGCATTGACAGTTGGCTTTTCTTTGGATGACAGGATACAATAATTGTAAAACCTTCCAAGAAATCCCCAGCTTTGTTAAGGATGACAGTCTTAGTGTTTGTGATGGCATGTGGTGTTTATATTTGCTCAATCTGTCTAAAGCAATCTAATTTTAGCATCAGTTCTAAATTTATAAATGATGAAATCATCGAGAGGACGAATTGTGACTATGGTATTGATAGATCTCAAACTCCTTACACGCACTATCCAAAGCCCAAAACTTTCAGCAGGTAATGATGAAATTTTACTTTCACTATAAGTTGATTTCCATTAATGTCTTATTGAGCGTTGATATGTTTTCTATATGCCAGGGTTGAATGTGCATGTAATCCTGTACGACTCTTTGCCATCGTGTCAATGCAAAGATCTGGAAGTGGATGGTTTGAGACGTTATTGAATAGCCATACTAATGTAAGCTCAAATGGTGAGATTTTTTCTGTCAAGGAGAGGAGAAATAATGTTTCTTCAATCTTGATGACACTGGATAGAGTTTACAATTTGGATTGGTTTACTAGCGCTTCCAAGAATCAGTGCTCAGCTGCAGTTGGCTTCAAGTGGATGCTTAATCAGGTATTTTATTACAAACATCCAATCTTGGAGAGCATTATGTAATCTCTCTAGTACATACCTAATTATTTGTTTATAGTACATAGAAGTCGAAGTACTTCTTTTGCATAGTGTAGAAGTTTAGAATTTGTTCTTTTTATTTATTTATTGGTTTAGGTGGGAATAGGTTTACCATTGGTCCTATGCAAAGAGAAAGGGGAGGTGGGGGTTGGCTGCTATTTTAAAATTTTAAAATCGTTATGCTCACAATCGTAACTTACTTTCATTTTACTGATGTTAAAGACTGGTTTGGCATTTTCGGTTTGTAAAGACCAAAGAAAGCTAATATATCTATTAGAATTAGACCCCTAGTTTGTAGCATTTACTGTTTGATATGTATAGAAATTCCCCTTTAGGGTTACATAACGGAGAAGTCTTCTTAGCTTGTGCCTCTGCATAAAATGAACAACTCTGAAGTCTTGATAAGGAATTTGATTATCCATTTTTAACCAATTTGCATTGGATTTTCCCTGGGGTCATATATTTTACTTATATACAACTATTTGTAACAGACTCCAGCATGCTTAATCACCACTTGTTTGAAGAAAGGAGAAGGAGAGGGAGAGGGAAATGGTAGAATAAAGCGTGACAATAGCACAATTTTCAGGCATGTCTTGAAGTTGTCTAATGGTTGACATCTAGTTAAGGGATCAAAAATAGCAATTTTAAATCTTATAGAAAGAAGTGATCAAGCGAGAATCTAATTGATGGCAAATAGGTATTTAGGAATTGTATTTTAGTTTTCAACCGATGCTTGATGAGTTGATGGAAATCTATGGCAACCACCATTTTATCAAAGGCATAAAAAGAGTTAATATCTAGAAAGAGAAAAAAAAGGGAAAAACAGCAGTATTTTAAGGTTTATTTCTTTCCAATCTTGTAATATTCTGAAAAGTAAATTCAATTTGTTACTGACTAGTCGAGTACTTGTTGAATGTAATTTCCAAAGAAGTCTAAAATAGTCCTGGAAAGTGCTACATATATGGCCATATGTTTCCATTTCTAAGGAGAGAACAAAAGAATAATTATATACTGATAAGGTTCAATTTGGAAAATATAAACAGATGAAAGATTATGCAGAATTTTGATTGAAGTTGAAAGGAATTACAGTAAAAGAATATAAAACAAATGCCTATGGGAGGCTGATACTCTCAATCTAACTCCTCACCCACTTTCTAAAATTGCCTGCCTCCCCTGCTTCTTCTACTTCTATTTATTGCACTCATAACTAACTAAGTCTATTCATCCACCTCTTTACTAGGTTCTGTTACTCCACTCCAAGCCAGCTGGTCATTCCTTCTTCTGGATCCTTCTAGAATAGGTAAACTGGATAGGAGGTCTATCATATAACTAAAGTTCAATATTGGGTGATGATGCCTAAGGCCTCTGAATGCGTTTCTTAGATTTTCTTTCTTGCTTACACCCAAGGTATATTTGGTATGCAGTACTCATTTGGTATGGAGTACTCGACAAGAGTTGGCAATATATTGAACAATATTTTAGCTTCCATCTTTAATACTGCCCTCCAGTTTTCCAAACCAAACACGTCACTATGTTTTTAACATTTTAACTTAATTTCTCTATTTCTACTAGCTACAGCCTACTAAATCTACCCTAATCTCAACAATAGCCTCCAGTTTAAGAGCTTCCATATTCTATCCCACATCACGATTTTGAGATAAAAAGAGTTTCTCTCTAATTGAAAACTAAAATGAAATTCAAAAGGATAAGTTAGTGTAGGCTGTGTTTGCATGTACGTGGTTGAACTACCAATGACCAGTTACTATTATAGAAGATAAAAGAGTAGCTTTTGTTTCATGTATTAAATCCTGATAATCCATAAAAGTAAAAGGAATTGTGTTGCTATTCATCGCAAACCCAACACCCCTGCGGACCAATTCTTTTGGGACAAATTCTTATATTTCCTCATAATCTGTCTGTAATTATGCTTCAAATACAATTCTCCAAAAACCATGTACAAGTTCATCTTTTCTTTTTCTGTTGAAGTACATTAAGCCCCTTTTTGGGCTCCATTTTTCCAAAACTCATTTTTAACCCCACATTCTCCCATAAAATAATTTTACATGTAAACCCTAAATTTTTCCTGACTTTATAACTATATATTCTCCAAAAAAATCACTATTCTAAAATACAATTTTCCTCCAAAATGTGGGTCAAACAGGGGCTAAGATTCAAGTCATATTAAGTGACAACAAACAACTATACAATCTTTCAGCTCCATTAAAAAAATATGAAGATTTAGGAGCTTTGTTAAAAATCCAATCATGTAATCTTGTTATTTCTATTAAAAAAATCTACAATTTTCTAAGCCCTTGTTTGGCACCTATTTAATTTATAAACACAATCAGTTAAACCTACTTTTATACACATTTCGTAGGACTCACAAATATTATTCACTTTCCACCACTCATTTCTATATATATAATTTAAACTGATTATAATCTATCCCCAAACAAGAGCTAAGTTAATCCTTTTTATCTGCTTTGTGTACAATGTTGTAAACCCTGATAAATAATGCAAGAGTTTTATTTGTTTGACTTTTGGCGCTGTATTTAAGTTTTTAACTGTCAAAACTGAGTTAACGTTACCAATGAAAGATTTGATAATTTGATGATTGATGTAATCAGTGAGGAAGAGGACTGTCATCCCCGTGTCCAATTTGAACGTTATCACATTTTTGGGAGATTCACAACATGAAGTGATCTGGAGTAGCAATAATAGCTCAAATTTCAAACAGTCTTTTTGTTATGGAATACCTTCTTTTCATGCTCTTGGGCAACCCCTAGATTGGATGGAGTCTTGTGTGCCTGAAAAATACATTATTCTCATCATCTTGTTGCTTTAGTTGATAGTTGTCTTTTGGGGAAAATGCCAACCTGCACCATTATTGTCGGACACTGTAAAGCCTATAGAGTAGTACACTTCCCCTCTGCTGTGGATCAACCTATCATAATATCCACACTTGAATTAGGTTACCATAACATTCCTATCATATATGCAGGATTTTACGGAGGTGGGGAGGGTTGGGAAGGTTGAGGGGGTTTGGTGCAGGCAAGACAGTGGTGTGTGAAAAATCATGTAATCTCCTTATTCATTATGGTGAAAAATCTGCAGCAGCAAGTGGACATTGTTCTAAGGGTGAATCATCTTCAATCTGTGTTTGCTTTGCGTGTTTCTGATTTTGTTTTGCTTTATATTATTCTGGTAATTGGGACTAGGGCTCAATCACTAACAATATTGAGTGATGTAGGGGTTGATGGAGCACCATCAAGAAATTGTAGAATATTTTAATGATAGAGGCGTGTCAGTCATATTTCTTTTCAGACGTAACTTGCTGCGACGGATGGTTTCTGATCTGGCAAATTCTTATGATCGATATGCTAAACTTCTGAACGGAAGGCACAAGTCGCATGTGCACTCACATGAAGAGGTACCTCTACTTGCTCCCATTTCTTCCCCAATGATGACTACTATTATCAAAATCACGATCTCTTTACCTACTTCTTGTAGGCTAATACACTTTCGACATATAAGCCAGCGATCAATTTAACATCTTTGGTAGAGGATTTAAAGCTAATGGACAAGACAGTTTTGGAGGCCCTGGAGTATTTCAGCAGCACTCGGCACTTCATTATAACCTATGAAGATCTCATAAAAAATCGAACTGTATGTTGCTTATTCAACTTCATGAAGAATCTTGGTATCATTTTGGTAGCTCATCGAATTCGTTATGATCTTTTCCTCTAGATACCTGTAAGAATGAATTGATTAACAAAATTTCCTTTCCAAACTATTTGTAATCACTTCTGAGAATCATTTGTTCTTATGAAGCTAGACTAGCTTATAAATAATTTCATTTGTCCCAGAAGTATCACGAAATATTCCATGGCCATAAATTCTTATTTATATTTCATGTCTGTTGCAGAAATTGGTCGACGTTCAAGAGTTTTTGAGGCTTCCACAAATGGAGTTAACTAGTCGGCAGGTTAAAATACACAAAGGATCGCTGTTGGATCACATCAAGAACTGGGACGATGTCAACAAGACACTTCGAGGAACTACATACGAGAGCTTTCTTCACAATGACTACTGATTAAAGTCCTTTCTGTTCGAGAAAATGAACAAGTACTTCAACTAACTTTCTTTCAGTAGCTGACCATTATAGAGTTCTACACCAAGTGGGTGACATCAATGAAATGTTGATGTCGTTCTCAGTCGAATATTAGCCTAGTCCGGGCTTTGTTCTTTTACTTACAACCATTTTTTCCATTTCTTTTTGTCCTCTCAAATTATACAGGCATATGTATAGCTTTGTAACATGGCCACGTATTGGCATTGCGAACAGAACGTGAAATCCTTTTATACCTGGGTTATTAGTTGTGTGAGCTTGAACTTGTTAGTTACATTTTTCGTGTTAAGAAGTTAAGGACGATATTAAATGACACAATATGAAGTAAATATCACAACACAAGAACACAAAGAGGAAATGACAATTCACTATAATATGGAGAAATAATATAGATATATTGTGTTTACAATATTGTTTAACTTATCAAACTTGTAATGAAGAGTTAACTATATATATGATACATTGTCAAATTCTAATTATAGCGTTAAAGATGAAAATAACATAAAAAAATGCGTGTAATAAATAAAATAATCTTCGGTCAGAATATAGCGACGCTCGAGCGCCAATCTGGCGCTGAGCGAGCGATGCACCCATTGCTCGAGCGGTGGGTTGACGGAGAGCAAGCTTCAGACTCCCTGCTTTGAGCACTCGAGCGAAAGCTCGGCGCGCAGCGAACGAAAAAAAGTCAAAATTATTTTTTTGTCTATATTTTGATCTCTTCCAAGCTCACTTCAACTAATCTATCAAAGCCCAACTGAAATTGGGTCAAACTTCAACACTTCATGTCCATTGTGCAAAAGGATGCTAAGAATTTACGATTTAGTTGTTATGCAAGATTCATTTGCTTTATACCAAGGATAAAATGAAGTAATTGTGGGTGGCGGAGCCAAAGCGGGCTAAAATTTTGAATGGGGGTGGAATAATTTTTTTTATTTTTTTGGGAGTAAGGCTAGGGCTGGGCATGGGTTAGGCTGGATTAGTTTTGAGTCCAACACAAACCAACCCAACATGTTCGATTTAACAATAATTCAAATCGAAACCAACCTATTCACGGTTGAAACCCAACCCAATCCAAACCGACCAAACTCGGGTTGGTTTGGATTGAGTTGATTGGTTTGGACTTGAGCCAATTCAAGTTGGACAATTTTTTTATGGGCCCAATGGTTGTGACCTTTTTCGTTGAATTTGAACAATTTTATAAAGTTCGATACCATTTCAATTTGGACCAATTTCAGTTACATTAAAAATGGTGATTTGAAATGCTTTAAGTTGATTGGAGTTAGATTAATGATCCGTGGGGTTAAGTTCCATTCCAATAAAACAATATAAATTAAAAATATTGTAAAACCTGTTAAATAGATTATATCATGATCAAGTTAAATACATATTAAATCAATCTAAATACATGTTGAATACATGCATATTATACATATTGAATAAAATGAATTCAACCTAAATACTAAAAATATTAAATCATTCAAACTCAAAACAAAATCTCATTCTTCAATTCAGGTGTTTAGTCAAAAATCACGTTAAAAAATCGAGTCGAGAAGTTGAGGTACGAGAGACAAGAGGCAGAAGAGACGTGAGGCACTGGAAAAATTTGATCATTAGGTTTTAGGTTTTTGATTTTAAGTACTAATTTTCTTTTTAATATTTTTTAATTTATTGGGTTGGGTTGGGTTTGATTGAATTTTAATAGATAACCCGGAACCCAGCCCAACCCGACCCGACCCAAAATTTGATTTTCTAACCCCAAACCCAACCCAATTGAACTAAAAAATCAATCCAAACCGGTTGGTTTGACTGGTTCGGATTGGGTTGATCAGTTAGACTGGTTCAGATTGGGTTGATCGGTCCTAAGTAAGGCTAATATAATCTTTTTTTATTTAGACATGGAATTTTTCTTTTGGGGCTTGAGATCAGGGCATCGTCCCTCCCTCCGCCCGAGTTAATTATATTCGAGTCTCGTTGAGTTCCGTAACTATGGCATTGTGGGTAGTGGTGGAATAAGGAATTTTCTTTTTGGGGGCCTAATTTCTTAGTAATACAATTTTTGGATCGAAAAATTGTTAAACGTCAAATTCAAAAACATGAGGCTAATATGACCGTTGGAAATAATCTTATTCTTATGATTTAGCGTCTATTACACTATTTGGTACCGCTATTTCTCAGATTTTTAGTGATTTTTGGATTATACAGTGCTATATACGGGTTACATATCAGCTGCATATGTAGTCTGCCGAGTGAATTGATTACCCAAAAATTAAATTAGACAATAAAATGACCAACATGTCACTTTAGTAATTCGTTCATCTTTAGGAGAGCATATTTGGTAATTCATGCATTAAAAACCTAGTGGACTCGGTTGCCTTTCCAAAAAGGGCAGTTATGTTCACACCATATATATTTATATACACATATACCTCACATTTTAATTACATTAAAGTCATTAATCTTTATTCATTATCACATTTTAATTACATTCTTATTTTTAACGTTTCATTAATAAAAAAATCTTGTTCTTAATCATGATTTCCGTCCAAACGCATCCCCCCACCCACGAATCAAAACCACGAAATTGACAGTTCAGATGCAAAGGATGTAAATGTTTTTCTACCCACAGAACCAGGAAACAGTCCTGGAACTGGTCACTTTTCCATCCAATAGGAAAACGTTCGAGGAAAGAAAGACGATTTTGGACACAAAGAATCTGGTCCCAGTCCCGACATAGGTCATTCTTTTGCAAACAAGACCACAGGGAAAAAAAAAAAAAAAAACATAAACACATTGCACAAGGATAAAAAGAAGGGTTATACCACTTGTACATCAAGTGGTGTACATCAAGAGTTACACCCCCCTCACATGGGGGTGGGACCCATTGAAATAATATTTTTTTTACTCGAGTGGACCCCACCCCCATGTGAGGGGGGTGTAACCCCCGATGTAAAGTTTGATGTACCACTAACATGATCCTAAAAAGAAACATGAAAAACCGAGGAACTATTCTGTCTCTTTTTTTTCTCTCTCTAATTGAATGTAACTAATTTGATGGGATACCTTCATATTTATGGACACGGAGAAGCAGTTTTTATTGGACTTTAAAACTACCCATTTTCCATCAACGTGTATAGTTAAAACATCGCAACTTCTCAATGGGCCAATTAGATTTTAGCAATATAAAACCACTTAAATTAATTCTTTAATAATATTACATGGGCTACAATGAAATTAGTCTTACATTCTACCACTTGACCTGTGTAATATTGCCTCATTATGTGGTCTATAACATAATACACATTTCATGATCTAAAATCCCTCATACATTAGTTACTTAATAATGTCATACTTAAGTCAAGACTAATAAGAGTCCCAGCGGTCGTATACCATCATTTCGATATATTTCCTTCCATGTACTGCGATACTTGTCCTCACTTAACATGATATGTAATGAGAAATTCGATAATTGTATTAAAATAATGTCTTATAAATGAGTTCAAAGTGTCAAATACATAAATTAAATAATGTCAACGACCATTGCCAATAGTGCCCATTCCTTTGAAATGTTTATTAAGCTTCTGTTTGGTACACATTAAAAATTTCATTTTCATTCTTCTACTCATTTTCAAGCACACATTCTTCAATAAAATAATATTTTCTATCACATCAATAACTTTTCCTTCTTTTTCAATCACAAATTCTCCATCAATCTACTATTCCAGAATACATTCTTCTTAAATAATGTGGCTCAAACACACCCTAAATGTTTTTGGTGGCAATTCTTTTTTTAGTGGACCCACAATAATAAAATTAGTGTTAATATGTTCGATTGACACTTTTTATTTTCGAACTTCTTTTTTAATGGCAAAGTACTTCAACCATGTGTTTAATACGTATAAAGTACTCGTCGTTCTTTGAAAAGAAGATTGTTGTAGAATTGTTAAAATAAAGTTTCAACGGCTTGGCAATACTGTCAACAATTTCAAACCCTGAAATAAAGTTTCACAGCTAATTTCCTTGATCTGTGACCACAAAGCATGCTACAAACTCAGTTCCCATAGTGGATGCAGCAAAAATTGATCGCTTCACACTTTTCCATGATATAGCTCCTCCAGCCAAGAGAAACAAGTAGCTAAATGTGGACTTTCTAGTACCCATACATCCAGTAAAGCTTGAATCTGAATACCCAATGACCTTCAAGTTATCATATCTCTTTAAGTGAGCATGTGGTCTATTGTTCCTTGCAAGTATCTCAAAATTTTCTTTGCAGCTTTTTAATGATCAAGTTCTCGGGAGTTACTTTGATACCCGCCCAGCATTCCAATTGCAAAACTCGTGTCTTGCCTAGTGCAAGTTTGAGCATACATTAGCTCCGAACAAGAGATGCATAAAGAATAACTATCATTTGTTTGCGTTCCAATTCATTTTTATGACATTGAATGAGACTAAATTTGTCTCATTTCTGAATTGGTACGTCATTCGTTGAACATTTTTCCATCTTAAATCTCCCTATCGATATATGCTTTCTGAGACAACCCTAGGAATCTTTGTGACTTGTCTCGGAATATCTCAATTCTAATCATAAAAGTTTCTTTTTTCATATCTTTCATTTCAAAATTTTTAGAGGAAGTTCTTAGTCTCGTATAATAGACTAAGATTATTAATAGCCAGCAAGTTGTCATCAACATACTGAATCAAGAGAATAAACTTGCTCTTATTGACTTTTAGATATATACATTGATCAACAATGTTTTCCTTAAATCCAAAGTAAGTAATGGTATTGCTGAACTTAAGATACCATTGATGAGAAACTTATTTAAGTCTCTATATTGATTTCTTTAACTTACACACCATGTGTTCTTTTCCTTCAACTGAAAAACCTTCAAACTGATCCAATACACATTTTCATCCAAATTTCCATTTAGAAGACGATTTTTACACCAATTTGATGTAGTTCTAAGGCATAATGAGTTACTAAAGTCATTATAATTTTGAGCGAGTTTTTCTTGGAGATTGGCGGAAATGTCTCCTATAATCAATGCCATCTTTTTTAGTAAAACCTTTGGTAATAAGTCTAGCTTTATATCGTTCTATATTACCATTACAGTTGCGCTTGCTATTAAAGACCCATTTGAACCCAATTCTTTTACACGATTCAGGTAATTCTACGTGATCCCATACTTCATTACGTTCTATAGATTTCAACTCATCTTGCTTACCATCTAACTACTTATTACAATTAGCACTCTCAGTGGCTTGTGAAAATGAAATTAGATCATTATCAATAATTTCCACGTTAAATTCATACTCTTGTAGGTAAATCGGATAATCATCATAAATAACAGGTCTATGTTATCTTTGTGATCTTCTTAATGCTATTTGTTGTGGTTCATTTAGTGTAGGTTCATTAGTAGCAACTTTATTGTAAGATGTTTGATCATTTATTTGTTGCTATGACAAATCATCATGCCGTTCAACAATATGAGGAACAACATTAGAAGAAGTTGCTAGTAGAGAAACTTGAACTCCAACTTCTTGTATTTCCACATTTCATGGTTCTAAACTCCCACTAACTTCTCCATTTTCAACGTACCTAACATTTCTAGTTTCAACAATTCTAGTACTATGGTTAGGATAATAAAATTTATACCCCTTTGATTTTTTTGGTAACCAATGAAAGATCCACTTATTGTTCTTGAATCCAGTTTCTTTTCATGTGGATTATAAATTCTTGCTTCTACAAGGCAACCCCAAACATGTAGGCGCCTTAAACTTGTTTCCTTCCAGTCTACAATTCGAAACATGTCTTTGGAACTGCCTTACTAGGAACCATGTTTTGCAAATACATAACAGTCTTTAATGCATATAACCACAAAGAATGGGATAAAGAAGATTGCTCAACACACACCTAACCATTTCTATTAGAGTATAATTACGCCTTTTAGCTACACCATTCTGTTTTGGTGTGTGACATAGTGTATTAAGAACATATACCATATTTTTCAATAAATTTAGCAAATGGACTAGAGTGTTGTCCAATTTCATTATACTTTCCATAATATACACCATCTCTATCAGATCTAATAATTTTCACATTTCTGTCTAACATCGTTCAGCTTCATTAATAAATATCTCTAAAACATTTATAACTTGAGACATTTCATATAGCAGATACATATAATTGTAACGCAAAAAGTCGTCAATAAAGGTAATAAAATACTTTGTCCACTAAATGATGGAACGTTAAAAGACCAACATCTATTGGTATATATTATCTTAGGAAGCTGCGTGCTTCTTATGGCTTCTTTCATTGTATGTTTGGTTTGTTTACTCTTAATACAATTCCCACAGGTTCCAAGATCAGTAAAATCCAAGTCAGGAAGGATTTCATTATTTACTAATCTTTCTATCATTTCCTTGGATATATGACCTGAACATTTATACCTCAAGTTAGCATATCATTCATTCATTAAACCACGTTTAGTACCAACATTATGATGCAAAGTTAAAAGAGTCTCGACAAAGAGGTTATCGAGTTTTAATTTATATAAATCATCACAAAGAATAGCGGAACTAATAAGATGATTTTGTTTAAATAAACTTAAACATCCTTATCACTATAGAAATATCTAACAGTATCAAGTTTCGATAAGGAAATTAAATTACGAGAAATAAAAGGTACATAAAGAGTTTGAAATAAATCTAAATGATGTCCAGTATCTAAAATCAAACAATAGGTTCCAATGGCTTCAACTAGAGCTTTGACTCGATTGCCCATGAGGACAAAATTTGCACTTGGATTTATGATCTGGATTGAAAGGAATCCTTGCATCGCATTGGTAACATGAGTGGTACATAAAGAATCAATCCACCAAGTATTATAAGGAACTTCTATCAAATTAGATTCGAAACATATATAAAAAATAATATTACCTTTATTTTCGAACCATACCTTTTGTTTCATGCATCCCCCTTATGCTGCCCAGGTTTGTGACAAAAATGGCACATATATTTCTTGTGTTCCTTAATGTAGATTTGGACAGAAGACTCGTTTATCTTTAATGGTCCTTGCTTAATGCCCATTCCAAACATTTTCTTATATTTCTTTCTAACTCATTGATGACTTATGAGATAACATAATGAGTTCCTGTCTCCTCTTACACGAGCATACCATACAATTCATTCACATTCCATTTGTGCTTTAAGGTATTATGGTTCATACGGATTAGACCATACTGAGGAGGCATGGAATTCATGATAAACTGTACCAGGAATTTCTCATCTACAGTCATTCCAAGCACTACAATAAATGTTACTCTTTACGGCACACGTTTTATGGCGTGCATGTACGACATGTCGTAAAAATAGACTATTTATGGCATGCCGTAATAATTCATTTACTAGAAGTATTTACGACACACATTGATTGCGCGCCATAAATGTAAGCCCATTAGCCGCAAATTTTAGTCCAATAGCCCAATACCGCAAATTTAAGCCCATTAGCCCAATACCCAATACCCATATCACACTCAAATACCCAAACCAACCCAATTACCCAATTACCCAACTCTCGTGCCTCCTCCTCACACCCGCAATCCCTCCCCTTCCGCCACTGAGTTTCCAGCCCCTGCATTCGCCTCCTCCTTAGTCCTCCCGCCACTGAGTTCCAGCCTCTGCATCAGCCATTCCAGTTTGGTCGCCACACCTGCTGCTGCTCGCCTGCTCCGTCGCGCCTCTATCGCCGTCTAATCTTCGGCAACAACAGAAGAACAAGGTGATTAGGTGAAGCCCTGACTGCAAGCTTATTCTCGTTTTCCTTTTCTAATTTTTTGTTAATTTGATTTGTGTAAATTGTAATAATGTTTTTTTTTCTTTTTAACACATGAAATTGGCAACTTGCTCTTCAATTGCTCGAAGCTGTTCTTCAATTGATTTTCCTACCAGACTTCCAGTATTGCTGCCTCTGTGACGTCTGTGAGTTGCTTGCTTATTAGGTGATTTGTGAGGTGTGAATTGCACAATTTTTGGAAATAGTAATATGGTATTGCCTGTAATTTTTGAATTACACCGTGAAATGTGAATTGAATATGGTATTGCCCTGGCCTGCCCCTGTGAATTTGAGTTAGTATTGCCTTTGAAGAGATTTGCTTTGAATTGGAGTTAATCTTGCCACTGTATGGTTTTGAGATACAAAATTTTTGTCAGGGTGCAGATTATTCTATCTTCTTCATCAGAAAACTGGCCGTGTTTAATGTTAGGTCTGAGATTATTTTGCTGAGTTGATATGTTTCAAATTCTTTAAAAAGTAAAAATAGAAATTTAACTAATTCATACTAATTAATCATGGGATAGCATTCAACATGATTATATGTATGAAATGTTTGCGAATTAATGAAGGATTGACATAAATGGGTGGTTGTAATAAACTGATATTTGCTGCTGAAAAGAAGGGCAAAACAGAACCTGGATATATGAAATTCCAATAGCCATTTGTATACGTGGGACTTCTTTTGATTGAAACTAGTAACTAATTAATATACGAAGTACCATTTGAGCCAGTGTTAGCATCTTATTAACTGAATTATTCATATCTTATCCGAACATATTGATTATGTGATGCTTTTAATATTTGTTGAAGATGTGTATCTCTTCAATTAATTCGAGGGATACATGTAGCAGGTGAAAATATTGATTCATTGCATATTTTGGAGCTTATCGAGATTGTTTATGGAGTGGTGAAGTTAGTCAAGTTGTGTAGTACATACACATTGTGTACTGAGCAATGACTTTTATGGAATAATTTGGTTTATTTTCTCTTCCTTGTAATACTTTCTTCATTGGGAACATTTTCATAGGCGTGAGTCACTGTGGGAGTTGCTTCATTCAGCACATGTATGTATGTCTTAAAAGGTTCTGAAGTTTGGAAAACCTCAACCTCTTTTCAAAGTGATGTCGAACATCGTGCTATTTTTGAATGATGATAATAATGATAATAATAATAATAGACTTGTAAGTTTTGATTAATCCAAAGGACATATAGAATTTGGAAGTTCCTTCGGATTTTACGGCATTCTATAGACGACGTACTTTGCACGTCGTAAAATGTACACCTCTTTTTACGGCATGACTTTATATGGCGTGCGACCGCATGCCGTAAAGAGGTTTTTACGGCATACATTGTATGCCGCAAAAAGTACATTTTGTTGTAGTGAAGAGTTTTAAGTCCTGCTGCAATGTTTTTCATTTCAATAACATTCTCATACGAGAACCATCAAATTTTATGGTGGTTGAGGTATTCATCGTATGCCGGCAAATGACTTGTCAGCTGTTTGGGAACGTTCTTCCACAAATTTCATGTACTCCTTAGCAATCTCAATTTTAAGGATATTGGACTATATATTCCTTGCTAAGGTCATCCGCATAAACATCATGCATAATCTGTTTGAACTTTCCCAAACATTATGGAAAGATCTTTCATAAATGCTCTCATCAATGAGATCGGCATGTTTCTCAACTTAAAGTGCCAAGTCTAGATTCAAAATACCTAAGTTGAATTGGACATGTTCACACCAGTTAGAGAAATTCAACCCATTGAACAATAGTACAGATGAAGCATACAAATGTAGGGAAACAAGAACGGATACTGCAGAAATATGTAAACTGCTCTAACATTAATGCTCTGAATTTTAACTTAAATACTTGAATTCAGATTTATATAACATAACATTAAACATATACCGTAGTTCTACTTTGAGTGATAATACATTATACTATCGTAATAAACATAATTATACCAATTTAATTTTACTTAATTGGTAATTAAATGTACTCTAATCAAACATGTCTGATACCTTTAGATGTACAAAACGCATCAAACTAATACATCAATTAAACACGATCATGTTCAAGATAAATAAAATTATTTGATCATCATTTGTATGATTCATAACAATTTTATAATTTCTGAATGTCAATATACTCTTGACAACAATAATCCTAATATCATCTTCATTTATAAACATCAAACTATCAAGAGTAATTTATAAATAAATTATGCAATTTAATGTTCGTAATACCATAAGGTTTGGCCTCTTTGATGACTTAACAAACAACATTAATCGAACATTAATTACATAAATATAACATTTATCACTTAATGTTTCTAGTTATTATCTTGTTTCTTCATATATTACACGTTCTCATTTAGCCACAAAACACACAATAAATCCATCACTTGACTATTAGCATTTTTGAGCAATAAACAAAACATATGTTGTAACAATCATAATTGAATTAAGGATTGTGTTATATGTAAATAACAACTTACATAATGATTTATCAACAGAGATGTTGTGAGATTTAATTGAATCAAAACTTATCAATGAAATAAATTTCCCGCCTCCAATTTGACACCTCGTCATTATGTAAAATATTATGTAAATAGTTATGTATTAGAAATATTTTCCTTTAATTAATCATGCACATATAAAACTGAAAATCAGCGTTTTAAAAAGCTTGATTAGACTCGAAACTCGTGCAAAACACTTCGCTTCACGCATAGACGCTTTGTTTTTCCCAATTTTTAAACGGTTGAATTTTTTCCTTCATCTTTTTCATCTTCTCTAGGCGCGATTCATTAATTGTTTTTATTTTTATTTTTTTAAAAGTCTTTTATTTGACTTTAGCTTATTAATTTATTTATTTTTAAAAAAACTTCCCACGACGTTAATTTCAAAATATTTTATCTGTACAAAATTTAAAAAATGACTATATTTTAATTAGTTAAATAAAATTTAAGTTATGATATTATCTACATCATGTAATTATGATCTTGAGATTTGTTATTTTGTTGCAAACTCGAAAAACATGTATGAAGTTCCTATAAATCTATAAAGTAGGAATTGTCTAATTGAAAATTGAAATTATGAAAAATATTTTAATTTTTGCATTTCGAAAACTTGAAAATTGTATAATTAACTAATGTAGGAATTATTAAGTAAATATTGCATTTTATAATTTTAGATGTTTGATATGCATTATTTTAATTATTAAATAATTTTTAAAATAATTAAAAATTTAAAGTAATATTAAAAATAAGAAAACATTTTTTACATCCAAGTCTCGTTTAGGCTAACTTAAACTCGTAAAGCTTGGAGTTTTGTCTTCACTTCTAACCACGTTTTACGCTTTTTAGGACATTGCTGAAAACCCATATGATCATAAATCATTATGTCCTCGACCTACATTTACATGCGAGTGGGATACGAGTGAATTAAAAATGCCAAAAAATGCTCCCATATTGTATGTGATGTCAGAGATGATGTCAGCATAGCATTATTGAAAACTGAAAATCACTCCATCAAGAAAGTTCCCAAATTAAAAAGGTGGTAAGAAACCCAAACCCTTGCAGAACCCAAACCCAAACCCTTATAGAATCAATCGCGATCTTCGTTGGGGGGTGGGAGCTTCGGCTTCCCCCTTCCTTCCCTCCCCCCCCCCCCCCCCCTCCTGTGTGTTGATGTTTTTTTTTTGCCTGGTGTTGTGAGGAATCAGGCGTGGTGATGGGTGGTGGTGTGGCTCTTTCCGGCGAGCCCTGGTTGCGGGTTTCGCTTGGCGGCGGTTGGAGAGCGGGGTGAGCGTTGTACGACTGGTTGCTGACGGCGGGCCTCCGA
>CAIGRT010049616.1:0-10553 GCA_903798405.1 Fraxinus platypoda | reverse complement strand
AGTGTGCCAGCGAGTGATTTGTCAGTTGTTTGGAAATGTTCTTTCACAAATTTCATATATTCCTTAGCAATCTCAGTTTTAGGGATTGTGGACTTAATATTCTTTGCTAAGGTCATCCGCATAAACATTAGGTTTAATCTGTTTGATCTTTCTCAAGCCTTATGGAAAGATCTTTCATCAGCACTGCTCTCATCAGTGAGATCAGCAGGTTTCTCAACTTGAAGTGACAAGTCTAAGTCCAAAATACCTAAGTTGAACTGGACTTGTTCACACCAGTCAGAGAAATTGAGTCCATTGAACAGTGGTACAGATGAAGCATGCGAATGCAGAGAAACGAGAACAGATACTGCANCTGCTCTCATCAGTGAGATCAGCAGGTTTCTCAACTTGAAGTGACAAGTCTAAGTCCAAAATACCTAAGTTGAACTGGACTTGTTCACACCAGTCAGAGAAATTGAGTCCATTGAACAGTGGTACAGATGAAGCATGCGAATGCAGAGAAACGAGAACAGATACTGCAAAATATAAAATGCTCTAACATTAATGCTTTGAGTTTTGACTTAAACACTTAAATTCAAATTCAGATAACATTAAACGTACACCATAGTTCTCCTTTGGGTGATACTACGTTATACCATCATAATAAATATAATGATGCTAGTTAATTTCACGTAATTGGTAATTAAATATATCTTAATCAGACATGTCTGTTATTTTTGGATATACAAAACACATCCAACTAAATATATCAATTAACTACGATTATGTTCAAGATTAATAAAATTAATTGATCAACATTTGGGCGATCCATAACAATTTTATAATCTATGAACGTCAATAAACTCTTGACGACAATAATAATAATGCCATCTCTATTTATATGCATCAAACCATCAAGAATAATTGACAAATAAATAATGTAATTTAGCGTTCGCAATATCATAATGTTTGGTCACTTTGGTGACTAACAAACAACGTTAATTGAACATTAACTACATAAATAAAACATATATATAAATGATTCATCAAAACTTTTGAATGAAACATTTTACATCCCAATCTAAATGTAAATTAATTAATAATTACCACATAATGTTTATTCATTATCAACCATAAATAAACGAAACACGAATTTTAAGTTATTAAATTAGGCATAATCTAAATTCATAATGCAAATTGAACATATTTCTTCAATGGCCTTAACATTAATACGAGTTAGCAGTGGAAAATTTAGTCCTACTCATTCACGGATTTCATCAAACAAAAGACGTGCAAATGTGGATAAATAGGACCCGGAACTATACACGTATTTTGATGGACACACCATCATCAACCGAAGGTGACAGATGAGAATTCATTAACATCTTAATAAAATTCTCCAAACAGGCAATTATGCGGCAACTACAAGGGCCAAAACAAAGTCAATTGTGTAATCTTGACCCCACCAGATAGTTATTTAGAGCATGTTTGGTACCGATTAAAATCCAATTCAAATTGAAAATATAGTCGTTATTGGACCCCACTCGTCCAATAAAAATCAACAATAACGGCTAGTTTTTCAATTTTAATCTGATTTTAATCTCTACCAAACGGGTTCTTAAACTATGATTCTCTTGCTTAGATTACTCATTACTCTCAAATTTAGCAAGCATAATTAAAAACAGTACTGAATTACTAATTAAACATGAAACCTTAATTGTATTCTAATTTTAAACATTTACTCATAAATCGATAAAAACAATTGAGGATCTATAAAAGAAAAACATTAATCTTTAAAGGAAAATCGAGAATTCCCTAACTTGGCTCTGATACCACATGTAAGCAATTATATAACATTAATACCAAGATCTTTAGGATATATGATTTTCACATATAGATTAATTGATCAAAAAATATACATTGATCCATAGTAATAGTTGAAAGATTTAAACCTGCAAAATATGAACTAATAAAATCTAGAAACAGTTCTCTCTTTTCCTCACTGTTATTGAATTATATAATTGATGAGCTTTATTCACATTTATAGGCAGAGAGAGACAGTCCAAGAGTCATGCAGTCCAATGATCATAAAAAGCTATTCACTTTCCATCAAAGTGAATAGCTATAAAAACTACAAAGTGAATAGCTATAAAAACTGCTACTTCTCAATGGACCAATAAAATTTTAACAATAATAAATTAATTTATTAATAATATTATTTGGATCATATTAATTGGTTTTACCCCCACGAACCATGTGGAAGCCACACATGAACAGCAGAGCCTTACGCGAACTAAATTGCAGGTTTGCACCTCCCAACTGTAAAAGAAGACCCTCAACGGTGTTTCATATTTTGATGAACTCCGGACCCCACTACTTCTCCAGTTGGAACGAACATAATACACTTAGCCTCAAAAGAATCCTCCTCCCTCCCGTCTCTGACACTGATTCTAATGGCTACGAAGGGAATCCATAAGATCTTTCTAAATGGGACAAATATCCCTTAGCACCCTTATTTCCAGCCACTAAACCTTTCCTATTTAGGAGGGTCCAAGGAACAATATGAGATTCTTGTGGTGATGTGGCAAATGGAAAGGGCCCGTTGCCAGGTGTACAATTGGTTAAAAAAGGCACAGAATTAAAGATATGGCATTGACAAAGTCGCAAGACCACCTCGAGAACGATGGCCTTGCTTTCTTACTAGTGTTAAAGTGTGTAGGTAAACATATAGATAAATGAGGATATCACAATAGATGTGTTGACAACTGAGTCATTTAGATTTGGAGGTCAATACCAATCTTGAAATTCGTCTACTAGTTTGAACTTATACGCAGATTAAATTAGACTTTGATATCATATTAAAGCTTAATATTTTTCATATTAAAAAGTAAACCTTTGTATATTAGTTATTATTTTTGGATTTTACCCTTGACACCTAAGCCCACTTCTCACCTTAGCGAGCGACTGTGCTAAGCCTCTTGACTGTCTTTTAACTTATTCAGCGAATTGCTGGTGTAGAATTGGACATGTTGCCAACACAATGGATCAGATTTCAGAAATTTGTCCTTCGTCTACTCTTCTTAAACTCTTCATATTGTGATAGAGAAATTTCTCTCATAATATCGTTAATGGTAGGTGTGTTAGACTCGTATGTATTCATAATGGATTCAGTCGAGGATTTCAGAAAGAAAAAAACAATTTTTTGCAACATTCGATAGCATCATACTCGTCTCCATTACCTCGTCTCAACTGGGGCTTGAGGCATCATACGCCGTATGACAGTGCCGTGTTATAGCAGAAAATAAACACATCACACCAAAATGAAAACATGGACTAAAATCCAAAGTCATCAAACCAATCCTTTACATCCTTGTTCATTCAAAGTGAATATATTCACATCCCTCTGTTCAAATACAGAGACTAAGGTGAAAAGTAAAAAGCAACAGAAAAAAAACTGCACAAACTGTATCTCATAACAATAAAGCTCCAAGTACATGAAAATTTTAACAGAATTGATATCGACGATGATATGGACGAACATGATTGGCCTTTTTTTTCTCAATCTTCCAATGGTGTCACGCCAAGTGTTGTCTGTCAAACAAATCTGTACTTATAGCATAATCGATCACATAATGCTGTATCCTGTAAACATTTACCCTTTCTCTAAACCTATAAATCACTTTTGCATGTCTGCCCACTTGGCTATACTCAACCGTGACTTTTGCTTTCCGACCTCAAATTACGATTGTCATTCCTATCTGTATCAGAGTTCTCCTTCGCATTTTCAACCACTTGATTCTTCCTCCTTCCACGACCCTGTAGGTTGAAGACATAATGTTAGATGACTATTTATAACCAAACATACATGATTCAAAAAGCTTACAATTAACTAAAATCACAAACATTCGATAATTTGATATAAATTTTGATCAAGTGAAAAACTAACCTCTCGTTGCAGTGGATATTCGTCCGACTCGATCATTCGCACAACTTGACTCATTGTTGGCCTTTTGTCAGAGTCTGGATCAACACACCTTAAGGCAGTCAAAAGAGCTCGTTTCAGGGCAGATGTTGATGGCCGAGTCTCAATATTGGGATCAACCACTTCTTCTGACCGTCTGGCTCCTACCATCATCTTGAGCCAGTCGACCAAATTCACCTGCAAGAAAATCAGATGGCATTGTTATACTTAGAACTTTTTGAAACATGAGAATGCAGCTACTAAGGAAAATTAGGCTTCCAAAAAGTCAAAAACTCAAATTTGCATTTTTAAGTTACTCTTTCTATAGTTCCAACCTAGATGTCAGTAGGTACTTCATAGTATTCAAAACTGAATTCAAATTTTTAATTTCAAAACGACAATACTGGAACTAATTCACTAATGGCATATTTAAACGGCCCAAGAACTTTCCATAACAAGGCTAGATGAATAATCATCTCTTTGCCATTACTCTAAGAGTCAATATACCTTCAAAAAACCTTAATACAATTAATGCCTCTGCAGTAACATAAGACATCGATTTTTTGACATACATACCTCAGTTGCAGGGCGACTGTAATCAACAGGATCTCTGCCAGTTATTGCTTCCAAAAGCACAACACCAAAGCTGTAAACATCACTCTTCTCATTTAGGAGGCCACTGTTTGCATATTCCGGAGCCACATATCTGTGGTAAGCGAGGTAATGGCCATATAGGAAAAAAGATCAGATTTCCAAATTTAGGAGATTCAAGTTTTAAAACATCTACTCTACAAAAAGAGAAAGTGAACTAGTCCAATACTGAATCGTAGGTATCTCTTAGACCAATACTAACCCAAAGGTTCCCATTACTCTAGTAGTGATATGACTCTTTCCAGCACCCAGCAACTTAGCAAGGCCAAAATCTGATATTTTAGCATTGAAGTCCTCATCAATCAATATATTGCTCGACTTAATATCTCGATGCACCACTTTGGGCTCAATCGCCTCATGCAGATATGCAAGACTGCAAGAGTTTCATCAAATTTATATTAAGAAATGGATGCCTGCAGCTAATCTAGATTCATAAATACAGAGAGATGCGGACTCACGCCTTTGCTGTGCCAAGGAGAATCTTCATACGAGCCTCCCAAGTGAGGTATCCATGCTGGGACATAGTTCCATGGAGCCACTGCTCTAGATTGCCATTATTGACGTACTCATATACCAATACCCTAATTTTTTATTAAGTATAGAGAAGAAACGGTAAATAAAATCATATAGAGTAGATAAAATAACTTTTCAAGGTCATTATCAAGTATGCAACGTTTTCACCATTTACATTAGACAACTCCACTAATAGAGAGGAATTATACCTATGGGTTCCTTCAATACAATAACCAAGAAGCCGAACTAAGTTTTTATGCCGAACGTGACCAATAGCCTCGACTTCCACCCTGAATTCCTTCTCTGCTTGTCCTCTACACAGAGAGTATCACAAACGTTAAATCGTGTACTTGTAGAAACAAGAATTCGTTTTCTTTTTCACAAATTTGATGAAACCATTGTAAAACTTACAAGTTATTAAGGAGCCTTTTCACGGCCACAAAAGTACCATTGACCAGTTGGCCCCAATAGACAACTCCATATCCACCCTCCCCAATAATATTATCCCTTGAAAACTTGCCCGTTGCATTTTCTAGATCCCTCAGGGTAAACCAATGACCCCAACCAAGGTGAGAGAGCTCAGGTAGGCCAGCTAGAGGGGAAGACACAGTTATAGGATCTGAAGAAGGACGGTATGCTGCTACAGAGCACTTCTTCTCCACAGATTCAGGCGCAGCATCATCTTTCTCCAGGTAATTAAACGAACCGGATTGACTGCTATTATCACCGTTCTTAGCCTTCTCATCGCTAAAGCGTGCCACAAGCTTATCTGAATCTTTTTCATTCTTGCCCTGGACAGTGAAGAAATCCCTGCCATTGCCAACATAGTGGTTGGCTGAATGTTGATCTACCCGTATCTCTTTGATTTCCTTAGATACATTTGGAATCTGGCTTATGGGAAGTGTATCACTACCCCTTTTTGACTTCTTACGTGATACGCAAAACAACGACAGCAAGAGAACCAATACAGAAAAGATGCCCAAAAAGATTGCAATTAAAACCCACACCTTAAGATGAAAGATGTGAGTTTTCTTTGACAAACCAAAACTAAGATCAGAACTCATTTTGCACCAAAATGCCTGCCACATAGAAAATTAAACATTCATAAAAATACAGAAACACCTATATGCTTTCAATCCAATTCAGCTGAGTTTGATTTTTTATTTCAAGATTACCATCACTTAAAGCAATCAATAATAAATATAGTGAACCAAATGAACAAAATTTTCCTTTTTTTCAAGTTAAATACTTGAAATTGCATATAATTAAATTAAATGCATAAAACCCAGAAAAATGTGATACATTCAAAGTGTTGAAATTTTACCTGTATTTGATGGAATTCAGATATTAAAATTGCCTTAAGAAACTCAAACTATAAAGCCCAGATCTCTTACAATGCCATTGCCAAAGTATCCTTTCAGATAGTTCATCTAAATTCCCTCAACAATTGCACGTTTAATGAAGGACTTGCCAAAAGAAATCTTTAATTTGAAGTTGAAGTTGAAGGGAATTGCAGGGAAACCCAGAACACAAAATAACCCAACAAAGCACATGGAATTCTGGGAAATGTGCAATGTGGAACAAGAAATTGTTGGAATGAAGATATATTAATAACAAGGCCTGGAGGAGTTTTCAGTCTGCAGTAAAAGAGAACGCGTGAAAATGAAAATTTGCAGCTACTACTTTTTTCTTTATTTTTCTATAATCCCATCAGAAAATGATTTTTTTTCAATGTGATTCTGACTGTTTATCTGTAAATTAATTAGCATAATATCACTAAAAATTCAAAAGATGATCAATTATGTTTATTGGAGACAACTGACAAGCAATGAGTGTGGATTAAGAGGTGATCAAATGTAATTTAATGACAGATTAAAAGGTCAAATGAACAGACTGGACAACAAACGTTTGATTACTATTAATTGCTTCTGTCCCTCCCTCTTGGTTTTAATTTAATCCCATTAACCTTTTTTGAGTTTTGAAAAACTTGTTTCATCTTTTCTTTTCAATAATTTAAAATGATTATTGGGATGTGTAACTGAGTAGGCTGGAAGTCAAAGAAACAGATTGGATAACATCCTTAAATGCCCTTGTTTTCTTTTAGGAATTGTAAAATTGCCCCATTCTCCTTGTTGGAAAGATGTCAATCTTGGTGCTGTATCGGTGTCTGAAAGGGAAAACATATCATTCAAATCTGAGCATGTGATCTCCTCTGCAACGTTTTTTATATCTCGATATATCACGTTATAAGTGACATCACATTTAAATAGTTGCATTCTCATTTGCTAATCAAATTTAGATATTTTCAAGGCGTCAAAAGTTTAGTTGTGTACCATAGATCTCAACTCCGCACTAAGTTATTAGAAATTAGTAAAATATTTGTGAAGACAATGCTTGAAATGATTCAAACACTAAGACATGTTTGATACATTAGATGTGGTAACTAATAATGTACTATTTTATAACATATCAAATATATTTAAGCAGTCGCATCGAATCAATTAACCAGTAAATGTGGTATTAGCAAAATGATTATCGTCGTATAAATCACAACTTCTTGTTTCATTCCTTGCACATTTTAACATTTTGCCCTTTGGCAATGTTTTGGGTTAAAATGTGAAGCGTCGTGATTATGATTTTTTCGAATCGTACGAACATTTCGAACATTAATAGAGTTGAGTTAAAGTTAAATGATCTCAGATGCAAGTTGGTTAAAAGTTCGATGAGCCATAATGTATTTAATCTTTTTTGAGTAATTTAGGAACTTTTTACTATTTATTTTTCTTTGTAAGGAAATGTTGACACCATAAAAATTGTGTAGAAAATCAATCTTCCAAAAAGAAATAATGTTTTTTTATGTCTTTCTTCTTTTAAAATTTTTCGACTCTAATTCTCATCGTACAGGGCTAAACATGTCATTTCACGAGCATTAATTGCTGGAAAAAATGTATTTTACGAGAAGTTGGGCGGCATTTATATATAAGTGGTAACTGTCTAATCGACATTAGCATGCTGTGTGAGGGGATAAAATTGTAATTAAACAAATAAATAAAATTGCAATTGGGTTAAGTATTATCAAATTATCATAAATTAAAAGTTGACATCCCCTAAGGTCCCATTAAAATAATTAATCTACACCTATATATTCAGTATTAGTCTCTTTCTAAAATTTAATCTAAAATTAGATTGCGTGAAGATTAAGGAATCTTGATATTAAAAATTGTATTTTATCATCTATTTGATTCGAATTTGGTAATAAACTAGTATAAAAAAATAATATCAAAGTGTACCATTAATTGCATTATTATTAGTAATATGAGATGATTTCTGCATACAATTGGGACAGATTAAAATTAGATTAAAATTGAAAAACTAGCCGTTATTAAAATTGAAAAACTAGTCGTTATTGGGTAACGACTAGTTTTTCAATTTTAATCCAATTTTAATCTATCCCAAACAAGCTCCTACTCTCTCCTAAATTTAGTTTTTGAAATTTCAGTACATCGTCTCTTTTTAGAAAATAAAAAGACACAAATATATTTTTTGACATCTCGATGTTTTCCTGTTTATTAAAAAGAGATGATGTATCGAAGTATTAAAAAAAATTATAAATTCTATTCATTTATTTTAACTACTTAGAATTATATGTTAATCGAATTAAGTTTTAATCACTTAAAAATCGAAGCTCGTCTATGTATAATCGTATTTTATAATTATAATAAAATAATTAAGAATTAAAATTCCATTTGAAATTGTATAGAATAACATTTAAAGGTGAAATAACGGTTACATGAAAATAGAGAGAATTGTCGCCAATCTTAAAGACCCTGATAATAACATTTAAAGGTCAAATAACCTTTGTCCACGTGTCTCCTTTAGGAATTAGAAAGAAAAATGTAACATTTTAAGATTTATTTTAAAATTTATTTTCTTTTTTGTTTTTATGCATTAAATATTAAAGAGGAGAATTAGTTTTCAGAAGCAGTTGATTAACAATTAATGCAATATAGTATTTCTTCTTTAGTTTTTATTTTCAGTCATTGAATTGGTTTGGTTACTAATATAATTCAACTTCGAATATACTTTAGTAAATTATATTTTTTATGGTATGTAAACTTATTTAAAAAATGTTAATAACTATTTTAATTCAGCGTTCTAAAAGGCAAAAATGCCAAGCCACTTTAGCGGTCAACGACAATCGTTGATTGCTAATGCCTTTTTTTTTTTTTTTTTAAATTACACTTCTTTTAAGTTAAAACTTAAAAACTGATTTATATTTGACATTTATCTTTTCATTGGAAACTTTTGAAAAATGTATAAAGTTCATATAGTTCTGTTTTAAATATTTGGTTTGGTAGGTGTTGTTTTTAATTATTAAATAATTTTTTAATTGATTAAAAATTAAAATAATATTAAAATAAGAAAACGTCATTTTGCACTTGAGCTCGCCTAGCCCATAACTTTGCCTCCACACATTGTCATGCATTACGCATTTTAGAACATTGCGTTAATTGCTCGATTGAATTTTTTTTTTTCAAAATTTTTAAATTGTTCTAATGTTAAATAAATTAAATCAGTAAACTTTCATTTTTAATCGAATCTCTTTCTCAATAAATTTGAGATTGACTAATGAATCAATGAAAAAATATTTTTTTCTTCCCTTTTTTTTTTTTTGTTGAAAACGAATAAAATGAAAATGTGTTGTAATGATTGAAGTCCATATTTATATAAAGGGTAATTGGCGCAAAACGTCCCTACCTATGATGGGTATTGTGAAAAACGTCCATACGTTTCATTTTTTGGTGCAGAACGTCCCTACCTTTCACTTTTTTTGCGCAAAACGTCCTTTTGCCCAATTTTTGACATAAAATGACCAATATACCCTTCAATTTAAATAAAACAAAAAGGAAAAGAAAAATCAAGAAAAAATCAAGAAAAAATTGCAATCTGATCCAAAACATTTTAAAAAGTGCAAATCAGTCCAAATAAATTATTAAAATATTAAAAATAATCAAAAATAAAAATAAAAACTTTCTCTCCTCTCCCTCTCCCTCTCCCTCTCCCTCTCCCTCTCCCTCTCCTCTCCCTCAGCCTTCTCCACCACCACCGAAAATCAGACACTATACCGGCGCCTCATCACCCTCTACAATCCCACACAAACAACAGCCCAAAAAACCAACAAAAATCTGATCAAAATTTGGCACAANTCCCTCAGCCTCCTCCACCACCACCGAAAATCAGACACTATACCGGCGCCTCATCACCCTCTACAATCCCACACAAACAACAGCCCAAAAAACCAACAAAAATCTGATCAAAAATTGGCACAAAAAACACGGGCTGCTCAAGGTTTGCCTCCAATTTACGGCCACACCGATGACAGCCCAAGGTTTCTATTCTCTATTAATCCATCAGTGTCTTGATTATTCTCTGAACTTTGGGCCTCAAC